>BMAO01036824.1:0-26423 GCA_019973975.1 Trichonephila clavata
AAGAGAATGGGTGATTTTTCTCGCCCAGGGGATGATATGGAGGTGGAGACTACCAGTACAGACTTAACATTGAATAGATATAGATGCAAATTAACTGATATGGAATTGTTGGCCAGGTTTGAGGGAAGATTGAATTTAAATACGACCCCAAATATTACAATTTTCTTAAAATCGGAAAATAATTTTCAGTGTGGTAATCCACTTAAATTAAAGGAATTAATAATGAAAAATTTCACAATCAAGAAAAATATTCAGAGTATTAGCAAAACAAGAAATTCAGAAATCATAATCAAAACAAATAGCTGCGTGACCGCCAAAGAAGCTTTAAAAATTAAAGAAATTAATGGATGTAAAATATTTTCTAGATTATCCTTTATTGGCCTAAGTACAAGTTACATTTTGCAGGGAATAGACACGGAATACACAATAGATGACATTAAATATGAACTTGAAAATAACAATCACGCCCCCAATTTTGGACATCCAACGGTTCACAAAAAAAAAAAAAAAACCGAATCAGGATACAAACCTATCAAAACAATTAATGTAACACAAATAGGATGCACGATTCCCGAAAGAGTATCAATAGGATTTGAAATGTTTAAAACTAAACAATGTACTAAATGTTGGAAATTTGGTAACATAAATAAATTTTGTAGAAGCTCAGTTAAATGCCTTGTATGCTCACTAAACCACTCTGAAAACGAGTGTAAAGAAATAAATACAAAAAAATGTAGCTGTTGTGGAGAAAATCATGAAGCTAACGATAAAAGCTGTAAAAAATATCAGGAGGAAGTTGAAATCTTAAAAATTTAAAATAAGCAACAAATCTCGAGAAACGAAGCAGTCGAAAAGTTCTATAAAGAAAAAAAAAACCTCATTCTCGGCCATAACTTATAATAAACAAACTAAGAAAATAGAAACCCTAGAAAAAAAGTTTCAAGAATTAAAATTAAAATTGGAACAAATTGTACAACGTTTTACGGCAGAACTAAATGCGATGATAAATCAAATAAATTTAAAATTTTCATCCTTGATGAACACAATGGAATCTTCGTTAAAAAAAATTGCATCCAATATAACAGTTTCACAAGATAACGACTTTCGAATTAATAGAAAAATAAATGAAAGAGCAAAAAGACTAAAAAACATTTGAGAAAAGAGAGAAATTAATTTAGAAAGTATAGTAGAACAAAATAAAATTTAGATATAAATATACAATTTTTTGCATCCTAAAAAAAAAAAAAAAAAATAAAATAAAATATTAATCGGTTTTTTTTTTTGAACATTTAAACTAATTTGTAGTATTGCACATTTTCCCCCTTTATATCATGAATATAATCCAATGGAATGCACGTGGAATTAAAAACCAAAAATCAGATATTCTATTCACGCCAATTTTTCAAAAAGCAAGCATTTTAATAATCCAAGAAACTTGGCTACACCCTAATGATAACTTCACAATTCCCAATAAGAATATATTCCGAATCGATCGAGAAAACAGAAGAGGAGGAGGATTAATGATAATTTTAAACAAAGATATTAGCGCAATAAAAATATTCTCAGAAATTAGCGAAGAGTTAGAAATTCTATTAGTCAAAGTTCAGATAAATACAGTTCCTATCACAATTTTTAATATTTACATCCCACCGGGTAACTTTAAAGATGACAGTTTATCAAAAATGGCATCATATATAGATAATCATAGCTTAATATTGGGAGATTTCAACGCATCTCATGAAATATGGGGTTCAAAAAATTCAAATACGTCTGGGAAGAAGATTTTGATTGGATTATCGAAAAAATGACTTAATTTTATTAAACGATAAAAGCCCAACTTATCTCCATTCATCGGGAATTTTTACACCTATAGATCTTTCATTATCTAAAAATTTTAATTATGATATGTCGTGGTCCACAAGTACCGATAATTTTGGAAGTGACCATTTCCCTATTATTAATTACAAAAGAACAAACAGCTCAACAACAAATAATTTTAGACAAAAAACAAATTGGAACAAATTTATTAATCTTATTCAACAAAAGCTAAATTTAAATGAAAATATAAATATAGATATTATAGAAGAAATTAGAAAAGCCCAAATCTTATCTCAGGAATCAGAAAAAAATCAGATAAATTCAAGAGCTCCATGGTGGACAGCAGCATGCGGGTATTTAAGAGCAAAAAAAAAAAAAGAAAACTCCTTAAGAAAGCTAGAAAATACTTCAAAGAAGAAGACTGGATAAAATATAAAGAAATAAGTGCAAAACTTAAGCGAACAATAAAAACCTGTAAAGAAAACGTTTGGCACAAGACATGTGAAAAAATCTGTTCTCCTGATATTCTTTTTAAAATAATTCGTATAATCAAAAATAGAACAATTTCGAACTATTCTTCATTTAACATCATTGAGAATAATGGAATCATACTAACAAACGAACAATCCCAAGCTAATTGTTTTTTAAAATATTACGCAAAACAATAATAGTATCCAAAATATTTTTATTCCGGACAATAGCCAAGATATTAATAAACCGTTCTCTTTAAAAGAATTAAAAATAGCAATATCTCATAAAAAAAAACAGCAGTCCATGGCATGATAAAATTTCTCTCCAAACAATCAACCACCTCCCCATCAAAACAATAAATCTTCTCCTGAAATCCTTTAATGACAGTTGGTCTTCTAGTCAAATTCCAAAAGATTGGACTCGCTCAATTATTTTACCATTCATAAAACCTCACAAAAATCCCAAGGAAATAGCGTCATATCGCCCAATTTCACTTACCTCAATAGTTGCCAAATTAATAGAAAGAATGATCCTACACAGAATGTTAGATTTCAGCTTTCAAAATAAAATTTTTCACGTAAATCATCATGGCTTTACCCCCACAGAAGCAGTATTAATACGATTCTTCAACTTCAACATGATATCATACTGGCTAGAGAACGTAAGGAATACTTTATTCTAGTAGCATTAGATATTAAATCAGCACATGACTCAGTGTGGCCAAGTGGTCTAGTTTCTAAATTTAAAAAAGTTGGATATTCAGGTAATTTGCTACGATGGGTTCAAAATTTCTTGCATCGAAGAACAATTCAAATTAAATGGAGGAACAATTTTTCGAAAATCAGCAAAAACAATTATGGTGTACCTCAGGGTTGCATCTTGAGCCCTTTCCTATTTATGATTTATATGGCAGACATTTTTGAAATCCAACACGACAGCCATCTTCTGGTCTATGCAGACGACATTTTCTTATATAATAGCGGCACAAATTGGAACAAAACAATAGTCGAATTACAAATATCTTTAAACAATATTTCAGCCTGGTGTAAAAAATGGAATTTGTCCACCTCTCTAGGAAAAAGCAGTTTAATCAACTTTTCCAGAAAAAGAAGTACAATACCTCCTATACTTAAAATATGTGATAAACCTATTCCCGAAGTAAAGTGTCTTAAAATCCTAGGGATAATCTTCGACCCCAATATCACTTGGAAAAATCATATTATTTACCTCAGACAGAAAGGTTTTAAATATTTAAATGCAATCAAAGCATTATCGTCCCCTAAAATAGGAACAAGAACTGTGATACTCTTTTAAATATTATTAATGCTACAATCCGTTCTATTTTTGACTATGGAAGTCAACTTTTTTCCTTTTCAAGCAATAGCCAATAGACTAAAACTAGAACCAATTTACAATGCTGCATTACGTTTAGCCCTAGGTCTCCCAAGAAACACTCCGATAGACTTATTAAGAGCGGAATCTCTATGAATGGCAGTATCAATAATAGACATAATTTCCTTTGTCAAAAATTTATTATTAAACAAATAGCATTAAAAGACTGGTCACCAAATGCAAGGTTATTTTGGGATATTAATAATAATTTTTATAGATATAGAGAAAAAAATCAGTATTTTTCAAAAGTCAATCAACCTGCTCCAAGAACTATGTATTTTCTAAAGTAGATATTCTTCAGTGGACTCCTCCTCCTCCAATCTATGAAAATCACAAAATTAACATCTATACTCATGAACTGTCATTTCAAAACAGAGACCTTCCAGATCTCATAGTGCAAAATATGTTTAATGATTATATCCAGTCAAACTTTAATGACAGTATTATAATTGCAACAGATGGTTCTAAAAATACTAATCAAACATCAATAGGAATCTTAATCCCCAAGAAAAAAGTTAGACAAAATTACATTCTGAAAGAAATGATTTCCATTTTTACAGCGGAAGCTATTGCCATATGAACTGCGTTAAAAAATTGGGTTTCAGAAACAGAAAACTATGTCATCCTGACGGACAGCTTATCAGTTCTAAAAAGTATCCTTAATATTAACAGAAAATCCAGTACGATAATATTAAATTTAAATTCAACGTTACACGAGTGTCTCCAAATAGCTCAATCAATTACATTCATTCGGGTACCAGCTCACAAGGGAATAGAAATTAATGAAGAAGTAGATAAATTAGCTAAAGCCTCTCCAGATCCTTGGAATATTATTCCTTGGATTACTTGGGGAGATCTACATACATTTTTCAAAAATCAACACGAAAACGAAGAAACATGGAAAAAGAGCAAGAGACATAAAAATTATAGTTATATTTCTCATCTTAAAAAATGGAAAAGACAGGCAGCAAAAAATAGAAATACAGAAGTTTTAATTAATAAGCTTGCGGGCGAAGAAATTACCATTAAATGATATTTATTTTCTTTTTAAACAAACAGATTCCCCATTGTGTTCAGATTGCCATGTACCAGAAACTAGTGAACATTTTATTTTAACCTGCAACAAATATCAGTTGCAACGTAAAACATTGAAATTTTTTATCTCTAATCATAGTGAATGGTCTTATTCATCAATAGCGAATTGTGATACAATAGAGCATATTCAAAAAGTCGAAGAATTTTTTAAAACAACCAATGGATTCTAAAATACCAAGTTATAGATCCAAAATACACTAGTTTCATCTACCACTTTTGAAGCATAAGTTAACAAAACTTACAATTTTACATAATAATCAAGACCAATACTTGCTTCCTATTTGAAGAAAATAATGCAAATAATCATTTCGGAGCATAAGGTGTTAGCCAGAGCTCCAGATGTACAGTGATATCACTGTACTGAACTGAAGTTACATACTCGTGGTTCATGCTGTTTTTTTTTTTAGTTTTGGGTTCGAGTTAAGGTACCATTGAAGACACATAGGTTAGAGAGGCTGATGTACGTTAAATCTGTCGAGACTCAAAGTCCTCTCTTATCAAAGTTTGAAAAGTGGAGAGCCGCCTCAGATATCCTCCTCGTCACTTGATCGGTCAAAATTACGAGTTTGTGTTGCATCAATGATGTGGATTACAGTTTTGATCCATAGAATCCCTTGCCTCACATTTATGCTTTATTTTCATAGCCACGATCGAATCTTCAGTTTTAACTTCTGAAAAAATTTACATTCACGAGATGTCTACAAATATTTTTGGCGGAGTATGGAAACTATGAGAGGGGAGTTCTAGTTCAGATGTCGTCTTCGTCACTTGACTGAGGTTCAGATTACAAGATACACCACCAAATAATCTCACGTTAATTAAAGTGTGATGTTAATAAACCATGGGGTCAATTCATCACCCGAGGACGCTGCGATCACTTAGCAATTGCCACGTGCTTACCAAATAAACAATAACCGTAATCGTGTTACACTTGCGGTTGTGTGCTAAGCGTCGATTTTGCTTACATTCAAATTTTATATTCTGTGAATATTTTTAGTACTTTAAATGTTTTTAACATATTTTCTAGTCTTTTGCTTTTTGTATAGTTATTAAATATATACATAGTTTTAGTTCACAGTATTAGATTTAAGCTTAGTTTATATATACTTCTGTCCTTTGACATCGTGTCTTGTGTTCTTTTAGGCTTAGTAATGGACTAAATTCATGACGGTCACATAATATAAACACGTGTTCTACATTGAATTCAAAATGGACAATAAACTATAGCTCGTACTTTTTATTCTATTTGTAAAACTTAGGTAAAATTTCAAATGGCATAAATGGGTAAAGATGCTCAAGAGTTATAAAAAGAAATTTCTGCAAAAAGATTTTAAAATTAAAGAAAAAAAGTCTTGTTTTATACATGTACTTTAAAAAAAGGGACAAATATTAATTTTTTTAAATTCAAGTTTCTGTAGAAAGCGTAATTTGGCAACAACGAAGTGCATGAACTGATTTGCTGAAAATAGATAATTGCATTTATCGTGATTATGACGTCACATGTGTTTTTGAACTTGATTGGCTAAAAACACGTGGTTTAAAATTATGTGATTATGACGTCACATGAATTTAGTCCATTAGTTTGCCGAAATCGCGATCCACAAACAAATTAATTTAACGATAGATATTTCTGGCGACCGGAATCGATAGCCAAGCAACATAATTTGCGATAGGTATTCCGAGAATTTACAAATTGCAATTTTGCACTAAAAATAAAGTATTAAAGTGAAATTTTTTTTAAAAAATATATTTATAAAGCTATCAATAACAAATAAAAATTGTATTTTTTTCAGTAAAAAGAAAGGATTTTTTTTCACTTTTATATGATAGTAGATGCAAATCCGAAAATTTCGCCAAAATACTCAGTCGAATCAAACACGTGGGAATTTGTTGAGCGTATTATGTGATTATGACGTCAGATAAATAGTCCATATGGAAATAATAGGAGTGAATCCACAATCCGGCAGATATGAAATATTATTCTAATTATCATTTTGAAGTAATCAGAGCCTTTTTGAAGGGGAGGGGGGGATATAACTAAAATTTTGAAGAGTTATTTTGCCTGTTTTTGGACTACTATCCCTTGGTGAGTGATAGCTATTAAAGCTTGCAGAATCATAAAAAATAGTGATTAATCTCGTTTAGTAATTTTTCAAAACTGAGAAACACCGAAAGTTTATATTATTGAATTTCATTGAGTTTGACAAAGATATGTTGCCAGTGTGTGTTCGTCAGATGAGAATTGATTTTTATGTTTGATTATATTGTATAATTGAGAAGCCCATTGGTAAGTTAGATATTGGACTCTTTACCGAAAGGTAGAAGTCTTGCGTCGTTCTTATAAACACTGTTGAATAGTGGGTTTAATGTACATTCAATTAATCACATGGTTCAGTGTTCTTATAGTGGCACTGCTGGAAGTAGAAAGGCAGATGGCTGTCTCAGATGTCGATCTTGTCATTCAATAGCGGCTCCGAAACTTTAAGTTGATCGCTAGTATCTTTCCGGTCCATTCTAGTGTAGGTGTAGTTAATCAATTGTTGATTAATTGTTCCAATTTGTACTACTTTTAATATAATGTTAGAAATACAATAGCCACAGTACACGTCTGTTACACCGAACATTGCGGCTTGAAATGTTTTTTCCTTCATGTATTCGAATCCTAACTCCATCAAATATTTAGAGGGGATGATTACGTTAAATCTGTTGGTGCTCAAAACTCTAGAGTAGGTGTTGTAGGGGGTGCGAAGAGTGGGTAACAGTACAGGTGTCGACTTCGTCATCTTACAGTGGTTAGGGCTAGCGAATCTTTGAGAAGAGTAGAGACAGTCAGTAGCTTTCAGTGAAACAAAGCTAATAATTTTAAGTCTTTTGTAAAACCATAATATTTTCTCACATATTTTTGAACTCAAATCCATCATAAAATTGTTATGATAAAAATGATTCAGCTCTGCATTTGTGCAACTCTGCTTTAAAAAAATATTTGTGTGTTTCTATTAAGGATATTCTTTTTTTGGTGTTAAGGGTAAAGCCCATAATTCACGAGGATACTGTTTTATTTAAAATATTAACTCATTCATCAAAGCAAAGAGAATAAATTTTGAAGAATCAAAAGGATTTTTATAAGTTAAATTTAAAACACTACCAAAAAGTATAAGGATAAGGGCTAAGGCGGACGATATGAAATAGAATAATTAAATTAGAATGTTACGTTTGTTAAGTTCAGAATGTTCTTCGGAACATTTTCATTCGAAGCGATCAAACAGTTCTTGGTTAAATATTTTATTAAGCATGAGATGACAACGTCATCTCACAACAGCAACAACACAAGCAATCATATACAGTTACAATAGTTCAGTTCACATACACAGTTACAGTTATCATGACATCCCCCCTTTAAGTTATTAATCACATAACATAGCCATTCAAATAAGATGGTGGTTTACAAAACACGGTTACTTCTTTGGACATTACAATCTGACTCGTTACCGTCCTGTATATTTTGAGGATTTACAATTACTTCTGAATCAGAATTGAAAGTACTTATGTCATTGGGATCTGTTTCTATATTAAAGGGTGTGTTTGATGTTCTTATATGTTTTCTATTACGTCTTAAAATATTTCCAGACTGATTTTTAAGAAAATATGACCTAGGATGTAATTTATGCTTTGAAACTATTTTAGCAGGTTCCCAAGTTTTGTTTTTAAAATTTAGTATTCTGACATTATCTTCTGGCTCAAGTTCAGGTAATGGATGATCAGTTTTATCATAATGTATCTTTTGAACGTTTTGCCTTTTTGTTAACTTTTCTCGAATGTTATTAAATAATTCAGCATTTAACAATTTATTCGAGATTGGTAATTTTGTTTTTAATCTACGATTAAACATCATTTGAGCTGGAGATAGGTCAAGACCTGATATTGGGGTGTTTCTATACTCCATTAAACCTACTAAATAATCTCGTCTATCTTCCCTTTCCTTTTCATAATGCTTTTAGAAATTCCTACTGCTTTTTCAACCATTCCATTACTTGGGGAGTAATGAGGACTAATGAATGCATAATTAAAATCCCAATCAATTGCAAACTTTTTATAAATATAACTATTAAATGGTATATTATCTATACCAGTGGTTCTTAACCTTCTTAAGCCGCGACCCAAATTTGAGAAATATGTTCATGTCGCGACCCAAAAAAAAGTCAAAATTTTTTCATTGCTTTATTTTAGATCGTATTTTTAAAAAATCTTCAATCCTACGATGATGATTTTTTTTAACTTACAAATTTTTTATTGATTTTTTTAATAATAAAGATAAACAAAAGTACTTTTCGATCCAAGGAAAATTTAATTAATAATCAAGTGTTTTTATTAATTTTTATTGACCAAATTAAAATATATTTATAACTTTTTGAAAATAATTGACATTTTAACTTATTCCTAAAATAAAAAGAAATATCAATACATATGTTAAGTCTTTTAAATTTTAAATGCAAGCCATACAGTTTTAATGAGAACTTTGTGCTTGAATACATTTTGAAAGATCTTCAAACCTCGGTTGAATGCTTGTCAAGGAGCACCTTATATCTATTTCAGGATTTAACTCGTTCCGGTAATTGTTTTTGATTACACACATAGCCGAAAAACCAGCCTCACACATATATGTTGTTGAAAAGAGCAATAATACTTTTAGGGCTTCTTTAACAATTATTGGCTTTTCGGTTTTTAATTTTAACCAGAAAGCACATAAAGATTCAGTGTTTTTGTAGAAATTGTATCGAAGTGCTTGGTCACTTTGTATTTCTATTAATTGTTCTTGAAATTGATTAATATTAACAAATTCCTCATGCAAATCACTTACATCAAAATTAAATGGCATTCGAACCCAATTATATTTGAAAACATCGTCTGCAGGGAAATATCGATCAAAGTCTGCTATTAGTTTTTCTAAATGATTAATAATAATTTTCTGTATTTCAAAATCTGTTATATCAATATTAATGTCTTCAACAAGTAAATTAAGAGTCGGGAATGAAGCAAGTTTCTTTACTTCAACCTTATTTCTCCATAATTTGAGTTTATTTTTAAAACATGTAATTTTTTCAGTTAATTCAATAATAGTATGATTACGTCCTGGCATAGACGTATTTAGATTATTTCAAATAAAATATCTGATAAATAAGCAACTTGAGTAATCCACTTCAACTCGGAGAATTTAGATGCTAATGGGTGTTTCTTTTCTCTCAAAAATAATTCGACTTCTGTCCGTAATGATAATACTCTTTGAACAACTTTGCCCCGGGACAGCCATCTAACTTCAGAATAATATAATAAATGTTCGTATTCTGCACCAAATTCGAAACACAGTTCGCGGAAAATTCTACAGTTAAGAGCTCTCGATTTGATAAAATTGACTACCGCAACAATTTCATCCAAAACGATACATAATTCGGGTGATAATTTTTTGAAGCAAGATTTTGTCTATGTAACAAACAATGAATCAATATAATTTGTGGATTCATTTGTTTTGCTCTTGTCGAAAATCCCTTTGCACCGTCGGTGCAAATACTGAAACACTGATTCCAATTTAATCCTTCTTTAAAAAAACGAATCGACCATAAGAAAAATATCTTCACCTCTAGTTGTTGTTGACATTAGTTTGCAAAATAAAATGTCCTCCTGTATATCTGTTAAACCTGGATACCGCACGTAAACCATGAGTTGAGCATCTTTACTTACATCTGTCGTTTCATCCAGTTGAATACTAAATAAACCAGCAATTTTTATAGCAGAAATAAGTTGATTCTTAATATCAAATGACATATCATTAATTCGTAAACGAATTGTATCATTTGATAATGGTATCTTTTGTAATTTCTTTTTGAACTTTCATCTCCGCACATGATACCTGCCATGTCAATGGCAGCAGGTTTTATAAGTTTTTCAGCAATATTATGGGGTTTCTTTTGTCTTGCAATATGCCAAGCCACATGAAAAGAAGCAAATGTAGCTTGTTTGGCAAAATTTATAAAACCACTACTACTTGGTGCATCCAAACGCTGTCTTTTTAAATGGGCTTCTTTTCTTTCGAAAAAAGTACGATCTTTTCCCTCAAAGGAAAATTTTTTATGTTTTGTATCAAACTGTCTTAAGTTTGTTCGGTTTCATCGATTCATTACTTAATATTTCACTGCACAACACGCATTGCGGCTTGTTCACTCCTCGATCATAAATGCAAGTAAAACCTAATTCTAAAAATGCTTCCTTGTATTCCCGTTTTGCTATTATTAGGGTGATTACATATTTACAATAAGCACTGCAGCTTGATCACTCCACTATTAATAATAAGACAAAATTTGTTTCTAAAATGCTTGTATTCTCCTAACTTCAGTTTTTGATTTTGGTGTTGGCATCTCAACAATTGCTTTTATGTGATCTGGATCAGGTTTTATACCTGTGTGATTTAGATATAATTTGACCTACATATTTTACCTCAGACACCCTATATTGTAGTTTATCTGGATTAAACTTTATATTTAACAATTTGGCACTTTCAAGAACTCTAGACATAATTGCATCATGTGAATCCTCATCACATCCTGCAATAATGATGTCATCAAAATAAATCTCTACTCCCTCAATATCTCCAAAAAGCTTTTGATTTCTTTTCTGAAATACCTCAGGTGCAGAAACTATACCAAATGGCATTTTGTTGAATTTGTACCTTCCAAAAGGTGTATTAAATGTACAAATTTCAGAGCTAACTTAATTTAAAGGTACATGCCAAAAACCATCTTTCAAATCTACAACTGAAAATATTTTCTTGCCCTCTAATCTACTAATGATATCATCTGTACAAGGAATTTGATAATGTTCTCTTAATAACTTTGTTAAGATCTCTAGGGTCTAAACATAATCTTAAATTTCCATTTGGTTTTTCTACAATGACTAAACTTTGCACCCAATCAGTTGGCTTATTAACTTTTGACACTATTCCTTCTTTTTCTAATCTATCTAAAGTACTTTTTAATTTTGGCAGCAAAGCTAGAGGGACAAGTCTTGGTGGGTGAATTACTGGTACAGCATTATCTTCTAAAGTAATGTGATATAGTTCATTTGGAAATTCCCCAACCCCAGTAAATTACATCTTTATATTGCTTAATTAACTCATTTTTACCTATACTACATTCAATAGCATCAATTCTTTCAATAAGTTTTAATTCCTTACAACCTCTTAACACTAATATTGGTTTGGATTTTACATTTTTTACATAGAAAGGCAAAGGAACATTTGAGTTTATCAGTAGAGCAATTAATTATAAGGGAACCATTTGGCTTTAAATTAAAATTACCATATGTAGTTAGAGATATATTAGTTTTACTAAGTTTTGGATTAACTTTTAACATACTCAAAATATACAGTGTGGCAAAATATTTACTTCAGCTCCTGTTCAAAATTGACATCAAAACACTTATTTACATCTAATGAAACATTTTTATACCAAGTTTCACTTACCATTTCTACATTCTTAACATTAGAGTCTGTACTATTTTTCATTGCACATTTAATTTCATTTTCATTCACAGAATCAATATAAACCAGTTCATTTTCAGGAACGTTCATTTCATGAATGTTCTTTGTATTCTGGAAACATTTAGCAGCAAAATGGTTTTTCTTTTTGCACTTGGCACAAATTTTCCCGAACGCTGGACACTCTCGAGGCTTGTGCTTTCGTCCACTTTTTGCAGTTGTATTGGGTTTTAGGCCTGTTCTGATTCTCCTTCACGAAGTTTATTGTGGCTGTATCGTTCTTCATATTTCGGATTTGTTCCCGGCTCGCTTCAGCTGCCCGGACGATTTCAATCGCTTTTTCAACACTGAGGTAATTTTCTCGCAGGAGTCGTTCTTGTAACCCACTGTCTTTAATTCCCAGGACGATGCGGTCCCGAATCAATCCATTTTCTTACTCTACAAACTTGCACGTGCATGCTAGTCTTTAGCTGAGTGACATATGTCTCAATAGTTTGGCCCTCCAGTTGAACACATGAAAAAAATTTATAACGCTCATCCACAACATTCTGTCGTGGTTGAGCAGTATTCTTCAAATTTTTGAAGAACCTTCGAAAAATTCGCTTTCGATTCTAACTTGAAGGTGTTGTATATTTCAAGTCCTTCACTGCCCAATAAGTTCAACAGGATTGCAATTTTAATTTTATCTGTTCGATCATCTTTTTCTGTTTCAAGCAGGTGATTCTCCAGTTCTTGCCTCCATTTTTGCCATTTTTCTTTCACATTTCCTAGCTAAAATCGCAGCGGAGCAGGGGGTCGGAAGGCTTCCATAACACACGTGGATATCTTTTCAATCCGATCTACACTTCCACTCCTGTCACCATGTTACGTTTGTTAAGTTCAGAATGTTCTTCAGAACATTTTCATTCGAAGCGATCAAACAGTTCTTGGTTAAATATTTTATTAAGCATGAGATGACAAAGTCATCTCGCAACAACACAAGCAATCATAGTTCAGTTCAGTTCACATACACAGTTACAGTTATCATGACAAGAATCTTTACTCCTTCTCCTTTTGCACCGAGCCGTGAGAGGACTGACCTCGCAATTTTGAACCCAAGTCAAGTGACGAAGACGACTCTTAAGTTGGCAACCTACTCTCGTCACACCTAAAGTGGTCTAAACAGTGAGAATGAGAAATTAAGGACGGTAATATTGGAACATTACTGTGACGTGGTGACATCTACAGTACAATCCTGGAACTAAATACCAAATGTTAAAATAATTTTTTTTCAGAATTAATTTAAAAACGGATCGAAAAGATTTTTAAAACTTTTAAAAATAATTACGTTTGCAACGCATAACACAATATGATTATAGTTCAGAAACCGTTTTTAATTTGAGTGAAGTTACATAAAAATTAAAATAACTCGTTGTTCGCTTTAGTACATTACACTATCTACGAAGGAGAAAGCGATTTAATTCTTAAGAGCAATCACACTTCCATTTTTAAATTTTTTTTAAAAAATCGATATGAATTGAAGATAATTTAATTTTATTACTTTTTTATAATTAAAATGTAATTCTAATACATTCGAACTCCGATTCAACGAATTCCTTGAGACCGAACATTTTGTTTGTTAATTTGGGTTATTCGTTATACAAGGTCCAAATAAATTACAAATTTTTTGCACTTGCCTTTTGAAAATTTTGTAATAAGCATCTACGCAAAAAATATTCATAGTCAGAAATTACACACTTTTCATTCAATAACTGAAAGTACTGCGCATTAGTTATTTGGAAATTTTAAAGTACTGATTAGTACTGGGGTCGGCAACGTACGGCACGCGTGCCATATGTGGCACGCGGTATAATTCTCAGTGGCACTCTGCACTACTCAACAAATTTGTAAATTTTTGGGTGGATGGAATTTGATAAATTTGTAATGGACCTTATTTGACAAACATCTCCAGAATTATGGACATTCACGGAATTACGAAAAGATCTGAAAGATAACTTTAAAAACAAATTTACAGCTATTTTGTTGATTATTGAAGGCCATTGCTGGAGAGATTTAATTGTTTGAAAAGAAAAAAATTACGTGTACTCTGCTTTTTGCTTTTGATTCTGTATATCTAAGAAAAAACCTTTCCTTGTATGAAAAATATTTCGAGCTTTCAAGAAATTGTTTAACAACTAAATGCTAAAGGGGCGTCAAACTAATTTATCACCACGAGTAAAGTTCTTACAGGCAAAAGCCATGAAGTTACGGTTGTAGTTGTATTTTCGTAGTTAATCGTTTTTCCTTTGGGATTCATATCACAAAACTTAAATTGTTCATATCTTTTAAGCACGCAGATTGTTCTACATGATATGTTTATCACATTCAAAAAATGCTTCCATTCGCACTTTTCTAGAAGTACCGATGATATACTCAGCAATTTTTTTATTTAGTTTTATTATCACCTCTGTTGTTTCGATGAAGATATTTTAAAGTGAATGACTACGTTCCGAACTTAATTTTGAAAAAGCTTATAAATGATTTTTTTTTAATATTTAGTATCAGTTGAATTAGAACGTACATATAAAATTGTTTTGAGAATATTATTGCAAGAAAAAACTTATTTACATGCATTTCATTTGGTAAAAAATGAAGAAAAGACATTTTCAAGACGTGCCCTTATATGAAAAATGCTTCGATAAAAATAATATTTTGTCTATATACAGCGAAGACTTCTCTACAGAGGCTGAACTAAAAAAATTTATTTGCAGAGTTACTAACAACTGAAATAATAAGCAGTTTTTTTTTGTTAAAATTTCTATACTGTTATATATTAAGGCAGGGGTGGCACGCGTGCCACATTTTGGCACACGGGAGTCGTAACTGTGGCACGCGAAAACTTATTGAAAAATTACAAAACGTTTTGAACATATTACTGAATTAATTTAATTACAATAGAAAATTATCATGAAGAGAATATGTAAAAAACAAAAATTTTCATCCTGAGATTTTAAAGGCACTAAACAAGATTTTCTTCTTTTCTTCAGTATAGCGCCAAAAATGAGATCATGATCCAAAACTTAAAATTCGACAGCATTGTAACGTTCCGAGAAAAGTGTTGAGTACGTGAGACTAAAAACAAATAAATTCTCTCTCTCTGGGACGGTCGAATCTGCCCAAAAAGTCACTCTCTCTCGGGAGCGGTTAATTTTTAAAATCTCAGGTTTCTCCATTTGAATTTCCGCTTCCCTTTGCAGTGCTGAAGTTTATAGCTATTGGCTGTCAGCGCGATGTTAGATAAAAAGGTTTTTCCGAAGATGTTGGCTATTTACGATTTCTGTAATCTAGAGAAGTAATTCTGCAATATATTAGGAGAGCAGTTGTTGATACGGTAGAAGTAATTCTATCTGCACAAAGTAGCCGCTTTATAAAGCAGAGGGAGTGGGAACTTGCATCCATGACTAATCAGAATGCTGGATTCGGAGCTTAGAAAATTTGTAGCGTAACATCGGCAAATTGTTTCTAGCTGTCAGATTCACTTGGTTTTAAACTCTATTTAGCAAGGTGTTAAGCTTTTTTTTTTCCTTTTCTAAAATTCTTTTTAGATTTTAGTGTTGAGTGTAGTTGTTAAATTTTTTTTTAATTTTCAATATGTTTATGAGTAAACCTTCGACATCGAAAAGAAATTATGAAGAGGATATTGCAGCACGTGCGTGATATGAAAATTGTCTGGGAAGAACAATACTTGTTTACACATCAAAATGCTTCCAAGTCTGTTTGTTGGATATGTGGAATTTGTATAGCAGCTCCAAAAAAATTTAACTTGGACCGTCATTTCAAACAACTGCATAGTGATTTCAACAGCAAATATCCTGTTGGATCGAATTTGCCAACGGAATTCATCAATAGAAAAAAGAAATCTTTAGCCGGCCAACAATCTTTGTTCCAGAAGAGAAATGACGAAATGGAAACCATGGTGAAGGCTTCTTATGAACTTTCTTTATTGTTAGCCCGCAAGAAAAAACTATATTCTGACGGAGAGGAGATAATAAAAAGTAGCCTTTAAATTTTCGCCCAAAATGTCGGTGATCTTAACGTCAAAAATATGGTTGATAAAAAAGTTTTGTGTTTAGAAATACCGTCATGCGTCGTATAGATGAACATGGGCCAGGATGTTGGAACGCAAATTGTCTCTGGAAATATTTTCCACAAACTTTGGATGAAAGCCGTGATATCACAGATAATGCTCAGTTAAGCATCTTTGTGCCTTACACGAACAATAATTTTGATAGTGTGAAAGAACTTTTGATTTGCGCCAACTAGTTTAAACTACAGGTGAAGACATTTTTAAGGGCTTTAAAAATGTAATTGAAGTTAACAAAGTAGAATGGACAAAATTACACAGTGTTTGCACAGATGGAGCGCCTTGTATGGTTGGCAGAATAAAAGGTTTTGTTGCATTGCTTGAAAATTATTTGGGAAGAAAGGCTTTCAAGTATCATTGTATTATTCATCAAGAAGCTCTTTGTGCCAAGGGCTTAAACTTGTCTTTCGTTGTTGACCCCGTGGTGTGCTGTATCAACAAAATACGTGCTCGTGGTCTGAATCGACGAAGATTGTGTACGCTTTTCCCCGAAAAAAGGAAGAAAATGGCGAGTTTCTCTTACTTTGTAGTGTGCGCTGGCTTTCCAAAAAGGAAGTTCACTTGCGAGATGTTGGAGTTAGAGGGAATGTGTTTTAGAATATCTGGAAGAAAACGATGAATTGCCAAGTGAAAGCTTGCTCCTCCGGAGAGAAAATGGGCTGTGGGATTTAGCTTTTCTTACCGATATAATGAAACATTTAAACAATTTAAATTTAAGATTACAGCGGAAAAGTTGTATTTTTCGTACCTTAGTTGGTCATATATCTTCTTTTGTGAACAAACTTTTGCTTTTTTGTCTGGATTTTAGAGAGGAAAAATTAACTCATTTCCCATTCATGCAGGAATTATCTGCCAAAGTTAGTAATGTTTCAAACTATGATAGATTTAAAAATTTAATATCCATTTTGCAGGATTCTTTCAGTGCCAGGTTTAGGATTTTAAAAATGATAAAAAAAATACTGAACTTTTCAATAATCATTTTTTGATTTCTCCTCAAAACATTAATTGTTACCCACCTCAGGTACAAATTGAAATTATTGACCTACAGCACCATATTACTCTGAAAAGCAAATATAAGAAAATTATTTCAACCGCAAATGATCCGAATTACATCGAATTTTGGAAATTTGGGCCACCAAGTAATTTTCCAAATTTACATGATTTAGAGGTCAGATATTGCTGTAGGTTTGGATCAACATATGTATATGAAGAAATGTTTTCTGTTATGAACGTAATTAAATCAAAATACCTCTCAAAATTAACTGATATGCACCTAAAACACCTAATTTTGTTAGCATATTGAAGAACTAATCCAAATATAGATGATTTAGTAAAAAAACTACAAATTCAAAAGCGACATTAAGAAAGTACCGACTGCTTAATAATCATTTAAAATTAAATGTTTCAAGTTGCTTATTTTTATTTTGTACCCAAGCTAACTGATTGATCCTGTAAAAATTTATCAACAATAAAATATAAGTTTCTTCTTTTGTTTTATTTGTTATACCATTTTTTTTTTTTTTTTTTTTACATTTTTACTATATAGAACTTTAATTTAAATGTATGTTTTTGGTGCAAATAACCCATAATAAGCCTATAAGGAAAATTTTTTCACTTTTGTATATTTTTTTAGTTTGGTGGAAAAGTAGGAAGTGGCACGCTTCCCAAAAAGATTGGCCACCCATGTATTAAGGTATCCGACTACTTGCAACAACTTTTTTTTTAAATGGACATATGGGGATTTATTGTTTTTTTTAGATTTGTTCAGTAAATTTTAAGAAAAATATGCTAAAATTAAGAAGAGAAAAAGAAATTATTATTACTAAAATGTGGGGAAAAATGGGTAAAAATTTACAAAAAAACAACAACATAAACGCGGCCCATTCTGTACCAAATGTTTATAAACAATTTTTCAATTCTGATGTGTTGCTATGTCATTCATTTTTGAAATGACCTTCAGGATAACAGATATTATCATTTCTACAAAAACTAGAGCACTTTATCTCAGTTATTATATGAAATTGCTTACATTCACATAAGGGGCTGTAAATTTTGTAATAAAACAGTGATCGATAAATCTGAAGGTTAAAACACTTCTACTATTATACAAAACAAGCACGAAAAATTTCAGTTCATTATTTTTAAAACTTTTTTACCAATCACTGTCCCCGTTTGAGCATTTAAAAAACACACACATTTCGAGTATAACGTGTTTTAAAGTATGACATCTTGCTTAAAGTAATGGCATCTGCTTTTGCTAAAACATTTGTAGTTTTTGCTCTAGTGCACGGAAAATAATAAGCTTGGTATTTTTGTACAGCTAATAAGATGGCATGTAAAATAAAATCATAAAAAAAATTTGTCAATTTTTGGCAAAATTCACAATTTTAGGGTAGTCGGATTACTTTAAGATTCGCCCCCAAAGACTACCCAAATTTCGCCGTTTTGCTGAAAATTTTTGAAATTTATTTTATGCTTTTATTTTATAGCCCATATATTTAAGATTCCAAAAACACTCTATTTTTATATCTATAATATTTAGAAGCAAAGTGTTATAGCATAATTAATAAACAAGAAATGGTGTTCACAAAACCGGAAGTAGATCCTTACACAAAATATTTAAAGGATATTGAAATGAAATTTTCAGAACATGTTTCATTTAGTTATATCTGTGTTATGAATCAAAATCTAATCTCTGTGAAAATATTTATGTTCTTTATTGCTTTTTTACGAAAATAAAGCATAAATTTTTTAAGAAATCATGTTTTTGCATAAAATTTGGCACATTTAAAAAACTTTCAAAAGTATAACAAATATTTTAATTCCGAACTCATATAAAGATGTTTTTCACGTATTGTATAAATATTGTTTGAATACATTTATTAGAAATTTGTGTAACTGCAGTTTTTTATCAAAATTTCTCTAAAAATGATAATTGTTATAGTCTATAAAACTCTCTAGAAAACAGCAAAATGTGGGGGAAAAAAAGTCCGAATTAGTTAAACATGAAGCTAAAGAGATCTTGATCTATAAATATGGTGAGTTTAAAGAATGTACAATTAGTAGAAAATTTTTTATACTGTATTAAAATCTTTAAATGATCTTTAAAATCTTTAATTCTGATAAACTATGTTTTTCAATTTTTTTGCTTCATGGTTAAGTTCAATACACAATTTCTTTTTAAGATATTGAACTGAAATTTTCAGAAAATGTTTTAATTCGTTTTATCTCCAGTATAGATTATGATCTAATATGTGTGTGTGGAAATTAAGATGGAAAGCGATGGAAATTTAGTGTCGAAAAACAATCCTTGAAATACAGCAGCTATATTCGCTTAATAAATCTCAGAAGGCCTTCACACCTTCTACGGCACTCAAACACAACTATCAGTATCTAAAATACAAGTAAATAAAAGATCATTCACAAGTACTAGCTCGTCCTACACGACAGCCTAAATAATTACTAATCACTGGTCGACTCTTCACGGTCAAAACAAGACTAACTCAGTTTCGGAGAGTGACTCCCTATTTATAGACCTAACAGATTTTTCTCGAAAAATCCGCTTGCGTCACAGATCATAATATTAGTAGATTTCTCCACAAATTTAAAGACAAATTCAAAAATGGTCGCCAAAAATCATGCCAACTTGATTCTATCGCCAAGTTACCACTGAATCGCCATTATAATGTAAGGAACGATGTTTCTTGCGGTAATTACAATTTTAATGTAAAATAAATACAACATAGAGCAATATAACAAGCAGATAACACATCGAGATATAAATTATTTACTCTATTTTAAAAACTCTAACGCAAAGTAGTTAAGGGTTTTTATGAACGAATTCATATTTTATTTTGAACGTTAACTTGACAAAAACGGAACAGCACAAATTAAAAAGTGCAATGTAAACAAGCTTGTTTTTCTTATTCCCTTTAAAAGGAACCTTTAATGTAAAGCATATAAAGCTAGGCTGTCGAAAATAGTGACATGGTAGTTGATATTTTACTATTAACTGCTCAGTGCCGATTTAATTTATTTCGGGCTTTGAATGCAGAAGGCTACAGGCCCCCTTGGCAATGGCAGATCGAAATTTATTACCTGAAAAAAGGGTCGAGTCCAGCTTCTCTGGGCCTCAGGCGCCTGGGCGCCAGCCCCAAGCGCCCAATGGATAAACCGGCACTGAACTAACTAAAATGTTGGTGGCTGTTGATGGGGAAAATGGCACAGCGTTTAAACACGTCTGGTATTAGTTCATTAGTGAATATTGTGGTTCGTTATCAATAATTAGAAGTTTTAAACATCCAGCTTTTTTACTAAAATTATTGTTGTTGGGGGTTTCGTTGGCTGGGTAGCAAAGATGTGGCAGTGAGTTTGACATGTTTGCTCTGAACTTTTTAAGCTAATCTCAATACTCTTGCCAATAACCTCCATTTGCGTCAGAGGACGACATTAATAAACAGTTAATCATAATGTATTTTTTATCCCTCTGCGATTTATTTACACAGTGTCTCCAAAGCATCATCGTAAATGTCAGCATAATCATTATTGCCTAATGGTCAGTGGCGTAATGAAGAACATTTGCCCCCGCAAAGTCAGGTTTTGGGCCCCTAGTTATACTTTACAAGGGGTAGGTATTTGGCGGCAGTCAGACTTTGGGCTCCCTAGAACCCTGCCCCCCCCCCTTGCGATGCGGGGGTTGGGGGTGTATGTTACGCCATTGCGAATGGTCATGGCAATGAGTTCGTGAATGGCAATCCTTATTCAAGTCACATGTTCCACTTCTAATTTCACAAAGGACAAATCATGTAGAGAAGAAAGGGGATGTGCACAGGCCCACTTTTCCACTTAGGCACGCTAGGCACATACCTAGGGTGCTGTGACGTATTGGATAAGAAAATTTACAGTCAGGCTAGAGTTGTATATACAAATTTAATTACATAAAATTCTAACACACCATCTTACTCTACAGACCACGTTTCATCTCTCGCTTCCAGCCGGGATCCTCTCAGAACTGGACTCTCCGCATGTCCCTTTTGAAGGGATCTTTCTCGAAACGGAGGAGAAATAGATTTCAGGGTTCCCTTTACAATACGACAGTCATTATCAGCTTTTTATCTCTGACGTCATCAATGGGTTTGATCTCTGAAGTAACTGGACTTTGTAATAATGTTCGCTACAGTGAAAAGGATTTGGGGGCGCAAACAATTGGATGGTGAAAAAAAGAGAAAACATTAAAATTACTGAGAACGTACAACTGCCTAGTATTTATTAAAAAGCTTATTATTCTCTTTCATTTTATATCTAGATGATCAAATCTTCGTTTCGCTATCAGCCAGATTATTATGTAAACCACTTGGCTTTTCTTCCTCAAAATTTTTTTTTCATGTATACTGTGATTAAATTGTTCTCAAAATTCGAGATAAAATCTTTATCGCAGCGTTACTCAAACTGTGGGGCGCGATCCCCTAGGAGGGAGAGCATATCGCGAAAAATAGAATATAAAAGATTTAAAATAATTATCAAT
Organism: Trichonephila clavata; assembly: GCA_019973975.1. Classification (NCBI taxonomy): domain Eukaryota; kingdom Metazoa; phylum Arthropoda; class Arachnida; order Araneae; family Nephilidae; genus Trichonephila; species Trichonephila clavata. The sequence goes on from BMAO01036824.1 coordinate 21,952, forward strand.
TTGATAAAATAGTTACAAAGTAAAACACATTTTTATACAACAAAAAATTAAATACACATTCCCTTTGATATAATACACAACACTTATAAATGTTTTAGTATTCCACAAAGTATTTTTGATAGTTAATTGATCAATATTCAACTAAAAACAAGTTTAGTGATTACAAGTGATTCTCCTGGGCTGTCCTATACAAAACTTCATATTTGTCTTGATAATTAGTGCGGTTTTTTAATTAAAGTATTGTACTGCAGTCAGGGACGTCTTAAGGCATAGGTCAACTGCACCCGGGGCCTAACTCTCAGAGGGGGGGGGGCTCGGTTTGTTCTCGACTCTGTCTTGATAAGATCATGATCCGGATAATTTTTAAAGTGGTCAAATATTATTTCCATACATATTCTCCGAAAAACAGGGAATTTCAAACTGCATTCCGATTGGCAAAATTGGTAAGACTATTATTATGTGATGACCGTTGTCCATGACTAGACCTAGGTCTAGGCCTAATGTCATAAACATTCCTCCAACTCATTTAGTTGAAATGCGGCCAACAGTTCAGCCGGTTTGTGTCTAGGTTTTTGAGCACCATAAAGTGCGTTGTGCACATTTATATGCTTCAAGTTACCGTTTGAACGAGTATTTGACAATGCATGATGTATACAGTGGTGTAACATACACCTCCGCATTGCGGTGGGCAGGGCTCTAGGGGGCCCAAAGCCTGACTGCCCCCAAATGCCTACCCTTTGTAGAATCCAACTTGGGGGCCCAAAATCTGACTTTGCAGGGGGCCCAAATGTTCTCCGTTATGTCACTGGCTGTATACTGTCTACTTTTAAAGATCTCAGGCAGGGCCTACTTTTGCCTATGGGGTCCAGGGTCTCAAAGAGTCTTAAGACATCCTTGATTGTAGTTTTCCATCAATGTGCATTATCATTGCATGCAAAACATTGTTATTCTAAGAAGGGGGCGCGATGAAAATTATGACTGAAAATTGAGTCGCAAATGTTAAAAATTTGAGAAGAACTGCTTTATCGCAATCTACAGCATTTTTTGGTTTCACGAATTCCTTTAGATTTAAGCAGGATATCTATATACACAAGGATGGAGGGTTCAATTCTACCCCCCCCCCTCCCCTCTCCTCATAGACCAACAGATTTTTGATCTTTAGGATAAAGATTACGCAGCATATTCTCTCACTCTTTTTTTTTAAAAAAATTAACCCCCCCCCCCATAAAAAATTATGTGTACGCCCATGCTTCAGTTTACAAGTTTTATTATTAAATTATCTTGTCAATAAGATTCATAAATCCAAGGTGCTAAATATTTTGTGCAGGTTTGCTTTTTTTACTCTGTTGCTTTAAGAAACGTTTGCAACTCTTCGAACTTCTTCCTGTTTTGTATTATTAAAAAATAAATATGTTTATGATAAAATGCGCAATGATTTGTGCACGGAAAATAGGATATCTCTAATCCAATCCAATAAAACTCAATGAAATTTGTAATGTTACGAGTCCTTTAGAGTGTAACAAACCACTGGTTTTAAGATAGTTGCACTTAATAACATTTTACAGCCATTTTTAGCTTAGAACAGGCATGTCAAACACGCGGCCCGCTAATAAATGGGTTGCGGCCCGAGGAGACATTTTATAAAATTTTAAATATAATCTTTAATGGTTTTTTCTTATTTTAAAATTTATTTCTATAAACTTTTTTAAAAAAAATTACTACATATTAACCTGTTATTTATTCTTGGTTAAAAAAAAAAAACCCTTTATTATATATAAATATATATATAACTTTAAAATAATTCTTTTAAAAACATTTTATTATTTTTTTTCATTTAATATTTTACTGTAATATATTAATTCTTATTAAATTCTTAAATGCATTCATGCATATCATTCACTAGAGATGGCATTATGAATCATTGTGTGCCACTTCTATTTCTCTTTGAATTGTACAATCAGGGAGAGGCGAATAGTGTGACGTCAGATGCCGTTGAAATTTCATTTTTTTTTAGTGAATGTTAACTTTGAGCTGTTCAGCTACTCAAAGACGTTTGGCCACGAACCTCGTAATATTGCACCATGGTCAAGCGACGAGGACGACATCTGAGCTCACACCTCCCTTTTCTAAATTCCACACCACAACTACGGAAGGACGTTTGAGGATCGACATATTTAACGTACATCGGTCTACTCTGCATTGCTGATCTTCAGCAGTACAGGGCTCGAACTCATGACTCGAATCCGTTACCTAAATTTTGCTAAACACAATGCAACTGCAGTAAATCTATATATTGTCATTTTTAATGGAAGCACAGATCAAAACCATTTACCGAAGAAAAATTTATTAGTGAATTCTTAAAGCGGAGGACTTACCGTTTTTGCTCGAATTTAATCTGAAACTTTTTTTTTCCAATGTTAATGCTACTGAAAATTGGGTGCGGCTTAGAATCGAAGGGGAGAGAAATTTCTTGGATGGGGTATTGAGTCAATTATGGGTTCCCGTATGTAATTTTTTGTAATATAAAAATAAATAAATAATTTACTTATTATTTCTCCTTTTAAGTTTATTTTAATTTCGCAAAATTTGATATCGTTAAACCACTTAATACTATTTTTCATTTTTTTCACAATAACTTGTTGAGAATTTGAGGTGCGGCTTAGTTTCGAATAAATACGGTATTATGTCCAGCACGAGTAAAATCAAATTTTAAAGTGTAATTTTTTTAAGTTGAAATTATATAACCAGCAGAGATGATGAAATTTTTAAGAATTATAGTTGAGTCGATTTTATGTATTAGGCATAATACATGTTTTTTGATACACTTTTGGAAATCTTGATAAAGTGTAAGTTATCCTTGGAAAAGGTGGTTCGTGTCTTGCAACTGATAGAGCACTTACCATGTTTAGGATTACTAAAGGAGCTGCCTGATTAAAAGAAACAGGCAAACAGAGCATGGTAATAGTAATTTAGAACATTTTTCATTGTATTATTCCATAGCAAGTACTGTTCTTGGGCATGCACTTGGGAGTGAGAGTGAGAGAATATTAACGTCGCACTGATTAGCAACACGAGGGCTTTTGGCGACGGTCCGCGTAATTTTGAACCATGGTTAAGTGACGCGGACGACACCTGAGCTGGCACCCCCCTCTCCTAACTACCACGCCACACCAACGGGAGGACGTTTGAGCTCTCGACAGATTTAACGTGCATCGCTCCCCTACACGGCGGATCTTTAGTGGTACTAGGATCGAACCCATGACATGCTAGCCATGATCCGATGCCTAGACCACTCGGCCACCGCGGCCGCGGCATGCACTTGGATATACTGGACATGTTTTAAATTAGTCAGTAACATTGCAAACTATATTCGAGCATGTTGATTTTGGCACCGTCGATTTGCTTCATTTCTGGAAGATATAGAATGTGAATTTATCGGTCAAACATATTATACGAAAGTTCGATGAATTTTGATTCATGAAGTGTGGTAAAACGATTTTGTAAATAACTTGATATAATTTCCTTGGAAACAAAAATTCTGAAAGTGCTGAGTTAAAAATGATCATTGGGTAAAGCACCTGGCTTTCTCAATTGATATTACAAGTCAATCTTTTTCTACAATGCTATTTGATAATATTAACGCTCTCAAACAAAAATTATTACTGAAAAATGTTTACAAACCGAGAGAACTTGTCTCGCTTTGAACGCTTTCAAAAAAATCTATTGATTAAATGCCTTAAATTAAAATTTACATTCTCACCAAAATTACATTAAAATTTTAATTTCTCACCAAATTAAATGGTTAGAAATGGAATTCGATCGAGTATTTTCTGATATTAAATATTTTGAATTAGTATTTCGTTTTTTAACATCACCCTCTATCTATTGATATTGTAATTGTTGAAGAAAAGTTACGAATGGAATTAATTGAATTCTATTGCGATTCTTTGCTGAAGCAAAAATGTTTTGAAGTGAAAACTTAAAATGTTTATGCATATTCAATCTGTAGATCGGTTCCTTAAAATGTTATCATTTGTTACGCGTATAACGGCTAAGCTCGGAAGCACTTATCTATGCAAACAATTATTTTCTTTAACAAAAAATAACAAAAATTCAGAAAGGTCGAGATTAAATGATCAAAATTTATCATCATTTTTTAAAAATTATATCGGCTTAATATGTTTACCAAATGACTTGCTTTGAGTGTGGAAAAACGATGTCAAATATTTTCTAAAATTAACATTAAATTGTGTTTTGTTATAATAAGTTTTGCTTTTGTTTTTTTATAAGACAATATTAAAACATGTATAGTTTAAAAAATAAAATGAAATATCAAATCGATTATGTGTGTATAATACATAATACATTGAATTTTATAAATACATAATATAATAATTCGAAAAATCCTGTTTTTTATTAATTTTTTGAACATTGAAAACATGCGGCCCTCAACTTAATATAAAATAGTTCAT
>BMAO01036825.1:0-69905 GCA_019973975.1 Trichonephila clavata
TGGCACCTTTCCCAACCCCATGCATGATGACCTCCACGAGGAAGGGGACGTGTCTCATTGCACCATGCTGAAATCTTTTCAATTTGCAAAATATCTGCAGCAGTTTCAAAGTTGCAGGCGGAATGGAAGGACAAGTTTCAGCTTGAGAGAGTGAAAAAAATTGCCAATGGCCCAAAAAAAAGGGGGACCGAGTCGACACAAATGATCGACTCGGTCCCCCTTTTTTGGATAAAGGAAGGTGCCAAGGTTGGAGAGCCTCTCTTTTAAAAATGTGTACTTGTTTACCAACCTCTTTTATTTTTTGCATGTCAATGTGCGATAGAAAATCTCATGATATGGATTGCCAGCCAATAGGAATCGATTCACGTGACCCACCAGAGTATATTAGGCGAGCCATCCGCCGCCCTTCTCTCAAATGCACCATGTCTCATCTAGCCTTTTTTGCTCATGCCAACGTGTTTCATCGTGGGGGGTAAGCCTGTCCCATCGAAATCTCCATTGCCAGCATTTCGGAGGATCCACAAGTCATGTGCATCACCGTGGATCATTCCAATGGGACCTCGAAAGATGACCGGGTCAATCGGTATATCAACGAACGTCTCCGTCTCAAAAGCCACCTGCCTGGATCCGTGCCCCTCGAATACCTCAGCTTTTGCGTCAGGGGTAAATTTGGTCAGCTGGCGCAAGGCAATCGAGGCCTCATCGTGGTCAAGGGAACCGACCAGCGCAAACTCTTTGAGCAGCTGGGGTTGTTTACCATCAGCTTGGAGACGCTGCCAAAGTTCCAGGATCTCCATGACCATACGCTACCCGATCACCTCCACGATGAGGTGCACGAAAATTATGACATTTCCGAGTGCACCATGGTCAAATCTTACCGGTTTGCGCGTTATCTAACAGCATTTCAACAAGCTGCAGGCCGAATGTCAGAAACAAATGGCTGATTTAGTGGAGTAAATGTGGAACATTGAACTGTACAGAGTGAACATTGAAATATTAAACTCTACCTATTGAACTGAACCGAAAAAAGGGGGACCGAGTCGACACAAGAGTCGACTCGGTCCCCCTTTTTTTGGGTGAAGGAAGGTGCCAACGTTGGAGGGCCTCTCTTTGAAAACTTGTACTCATCTGTGAAAAACATGCCAAAAAAAACAGGCCCAAATCCGTAACTAATACCTAAGAAGGAACCTTTTGTGTTCTAATTCATGACGTCATGAATGGATGTAAGTATCATGAAAATGAATGGAAGGAAAGGATAGGATGCAAAAGGGTTGAAATATATTTCAGAAGCAAATAAAGTTTACAACCAATCTCTCTAAAAAAAATTTTTTTTTTTTTTTTTTTTTTTTTTTTTTTACAGAGTGAGAAAACTTTTCAGAGTGAGAAAAATGTTTAGAGCAAAGAATAGTTTGAGTTTGACTTCAAGTTGTCGAGTGTTTATACCCTACATTCAAGTGACGTCATGCGCAGTAGAATGTTATAGGACTTGTCATTTTTTTTTTCAGTGTCTCATTTCTCATGGCATCGTGCTCGAACCTTCCATCTCGGTCTATTCCAATGGGATCGAGTTCTTTTCGATTCAAACCGTGTGGGTTTCCAGGCTCTCGAGACCCTCCTATGGGGGGTATTCCCAATGGTTGTACAGGGTTCGACAGGACTCGTAGCCCACGTCCTACCCTGCGCGACACACGTTCCTAGGCACCTTAGGAGGCCCACCATGTACCTTTGAATGTTATGATGGTTCACTCCTTACAGACCCTCCTATGGAGGGTAGGGTCAAATCAATGGGAGGGTTGCCCTCTACTAGCGCGTCTCTTTCATTTGACATGCTGCAAACGCTTCTCGGTTCCATAGAAGCCGAGATAGGTTCGTACGTGCCGAGATAGGTTCAAGACAAAGGGTCACCTGTTTTTGAACCCTAGAGACCCTTCTAGGGGGGGTAGGATCTTGTAAGGGGTATCTTTCGAAAGAGCCTTTTATTCCAAACAGATGGATAGGTGACACGATGACCTGAGGGGTCCTGGGGCTGAGCAAGGTCCCGTTCAAGTTTCGCGTGACGCGAAAAGTGACCCGCACTCAAACCACTATAGCACAAAAACCATTCAAGGTGCGACATTGAAACCAAGTTTAAACAATGACCCATCGTATGGGCCATCCGAAAATATAAAAATTTATACAAAAAATACAAAAATATCATAATGAAAACAATTAAAACATTACGTGAATAAAGAGGTCATGCGAGACTCACCGGCCCTTAAGGGGGGCTTACACACAAATTTTGTGGCAAGTGACCCCGAAAAGGGATAGAAGAGATCGAGCTCTATCGGATGACATCAGAATTGGCAAGGGTCGACCACTGGTGCGGGCACTATTCGCTGAAAACTGTTGAAAATTGCTTATTTATAGGTCGTAATCATCCCCTTAGCAGTTGCTCGACTGAGCTCCGCGAGCGAGGTCCTCCATTTTATATCCAACATTCAAGAGTGACATCACATCGTGCATGCGCAGTAGAGTTTTAAAGGCGCATGCGCAGTAGCATTTTATTGGACTTGTAATTTTTCGCAGCATTAGACTCGTAGTATGGAAGCTTTTCCCATTGGAATGCTATGGAATCAAGTCCAAACCTTCTATCTCGGTAAATTACGGTCGGATCGGGTCCAGACTTTTTCCCTGGGGGGTCATGGGGACCCCCCCTGGTGAACCGGAAGTGGCGATATCTCGCTCCTATGGGCCTCGTAGACGTGTGACCCGTCCAAAGATTCAGAATCGTTCCATCGGTTTGGACCTAGACCCCCTGGTTCAGGCACTAGGCTAAAAAAGGCCCTATGACCTACTTTGGATTTGCTCCTCACCTATCCGTCCGATTTTCAAACGGTTGACGTTGTTGGATAGCCCTTCACAGGGACTATCGATATATACCATGGATCTAGACCTTGGGTCCCGGGTTTCGATCCTAGGCTCCAAACCATTTCGACATTTGAAAGGGACCTTGCTCAGCCCCCACACCCCTCAGGGCGTCGTGTCACCTATCCACGTGTTTGGAAGGGCGAGCTCTTTCGAAGGATACCCGTTACAAGATTCTACCCCCCATAGGAGGGTCTGTAGGGTTCGAAAACAGGTGTCAACTGGTCTTGAACCCATCTCGGCTTCTATGGATCCCATAAGCTTTTGCAGTATGTCAAATGAAAGAGACGAGCGAGTAGAGGGCAACAGTGTAACTGCTGTTACCCTACCCCCATAGGAGGGTCTGTAAAGAGTGAAAAAAAAACAAAATTCAAAGGTAAATCACGGGGCTCCTAGGGTGCCTATGAACTTGTGTGGCACATTGTAGGACGTGGGCTTCAAGCCCTGTCGAACCCTGTACAATTCTGAAGTATACCCCCATAGGAGGGTCTCGAGAGCCTGGAAAAGAACACAGTTTTAATCGAAAATAACTCGACTCCTATGGAGCCGATAAGGGAGGGTGAGCTATCAAAGGGTTGGAGGGCACGAGTAGATGACAAAACTACTCATGGTGTAGGCAGACCCCCCATAGGAGGGTCTACAGAACATGACAACTGGAAATTAAAATGACAATGATAATACACGTAGCACTTGAAGAACAACTTGAGAATCAAACTCAAACTATTCTCAGCTCTGAAAAGTTTTCTCACTCTGTAAAAAAAAAAAAAAAAAATTTTTTTATTTTTTTTTTTAGAGAAGCTTACATGATTTAGTTTCAAAGGTTTGCTAGGGAACTCGAAAGTTGAGAGATGGCTGAACGAGGTCGAACCAACCTTTTTACTCTATTGTTTTTCCAACGCCATGTATTGGAAGAGATTCTGTCCACTCTTTTTCTTTGCAACAAATCTTTCAATATTTTATTTTCAACTGACATGTTTTGTACTTTAGCGTTCACCATGTCATTTTCCTTTTTCACCACGTCAAGTTCCTTTTTCAACACGTCATTTTCCTTTTTCAACACGTCATTTTCCTTTTTCAACACGTCTTTTTCCTTTTGAATCAAATCTCTTTCCCTTTCCATGAGGTCGTTTCTCGCTTTCATCTCGTTGAGTTTTTGGTCGTTTTTCATTTGCATTTCATCCATCTTTGATCTTAATATTAGCTTGTGGTCCATGGCACATGCTTGTTTTGTTTTCTTGACTTCATTCATCATGTTTTGTTGTTTACGAGACAACACATATACTTCGTCTCTTATGCGTTGAAAGGAACACTCGTCTCCCTGATTTCCCTCCTTGACATACACTATTTTATTATTGTATAGATTCAACTGTAGAGGTGGGCATTCCTCCGTTTCCTCGTAGCGCGGATACAAGGGAATCACACAATTTAAAAATTTCCAACCCGTCACATGGATTAGTACCCCCCATTTCACATTATACCATGGGTCCCGTACACGCTTGGCAACCTTTTCCCAACTGGATACATTTTTACTTCCAAGTTGCTTCCACAATAATTTTTCTATTCCCCCTGGAAAGAGGGTATAGAGAAACGCAATACTATGCGGGTGCAAGGGTCGATTGATGTGAAAATGAGACGCATGGACTGGATCGCTTTAATTGTCAGGACCCTTGTCACACGACGATTTGGGTTGACTCACGTAGACGATGGTGCGCACCAGATGAAAGGCATTTTTAATCTCGACGCATTTTTTAGCCTGACCGCTCTTGGGAAATTCATACCGAACTTTTCTTTTCCAGACGTCTTCAAACGCACTCTCTTGTTCACACGCTACAATCATGTGTCGGTGTTGTGTTTTAAATGTCAACCCATCACATAAACACCAAAAGGGTAAAATGACAAATTGATCCCGAATATTTTCCATTTCCCTACAAAATGTATCAAAAATATCATGTTTTACCATCAAGTGAAACCAATTCAAGTCTTTCCTCAAATAACGTTGAATAATACCATAAACATCTTTTCCCAAACCACTGGCTTCCTTAAATTCTATCCCCTCTTCCCACAGGTCGGGTTTCTCAAAAACAGACTCATATAATCGTACAGCATGCAATTGGGGACGACCATACATGTCACGAGGATTGGGTTGAAAGTGTTGACATTCACATGTTTCCACCACCTCTACTTTCTGTGTCTTGTCTGCTATCTTTTTATCATTTAAAAGGGCCCCGATAGTTTTGGCATTCGTGACAAATAGCTTCAAACAGGACACCACATGATTCACATTAACGGGAAGATTCTTTTCCCCATGATTCCATTGTCGACGTCCAAAACAAAACACACATTGTTTACGAAAATTCAAACTATGCTCTTTGGAAGCATGTGTAGAATAAAAATGAAGTACTGTCATTTCCTCGTCACATTGTGGGCAACATATGGGATCATTTGAATGGTTATGTAAATGCCTGAAAAAAGTCGAAGAAGATTTAGACATGTTTGTTGTGAGTTGTAAATGATCAACGTTTGAATGCTTACAATCAGGGAATACACACAAAACTGTCAAACTCTTGGCAGATTGAAGAGCTCAAAAAATTTTCAACCAAACTCTTACTCTCTAAAAAAAAAAAAAATTTTTTTTTTTTTTTTTACAGAGTGAGAAGACTTTTCAGAGCTGAGAATAGTTTGAGTTTGATTCTCAAGTTGTTCTTCAAGTGCTACGTGTATTATCATTGTCATTTTAATTTCCAGTTGTCATGTTCTGTAGACCCTCCTATGGGGGGTCTGCCTACACCATGAGTAGTTTTGTCATCTACTCGTGCCCTCCAACCCTTTGATAGCTCACCCTCCCTTATCGGCTCCATAGGAATCGAGTTATTTTCGATTAAAACTGTGTTCTTTTCCAGGCTCTCGAGACCCTCCTATGGGGGTATACTTCAGAATTGTACAGGGTTCGACAGGGCTTGAAGCCCACGTCCTACAATGTGCCACACAAGTTCATAGGCACCCTAGGAGCCCCGTGATTTACCTTTGAATTTTGTTTTTTTTCACTCTTTACAGACCCTCCTATGGGGGGTAGGGTAACAGCAGTTACACTGTTGCCCTCTACTCGCTCGTCTCTTTCATTTGACATACTGCAAAAGCTTATGGGATCCATAGAAGCCGAGATGGGTTCAAGACCAGTTGACACCTGTTTTCGAACCCTACAGACCCTCCTATGGGGGGGGGGTAGAATCTTGTAACGGGTATCCTTCGAAAGAGCTCGCCCTTCCAAACACGTGGATAGGTGACACGACGCCCTGAGGGGTGTGGGGGCTGAGCAAGGTCCCTTTCAAATGTCGAAATGGTTTGGAGCCTAGGATCGAAACCCGGGACCCAAGGTCTAGATCCATGGTATATATCGATAGTCCCTGTGAAGGGCTATCCAACAACGTCAACCGTTTGAAAATCGAACGGATAGGTGAGGAGCAAATCCAAAGTAGGTCATAGGGCCTTTTTTAGCCTAGTTCCCGAACCAGGGGGTCTAGGTCCAAACCGATGGATGTTTTGTAAACTACAAACGATTCTGAATCTTTGGACGGGTCACACGTCTACGAGGCCGAGATATCGCCACTTCCGGTTCACCAGGGGGGGTCCCCATGACCCCCCAGGGAAAAAGTCTGGATCCGATCCGACCGTAATTTACCGAGATAGAAGGTTTGGACTTGATTCCATAGCATTCCAATGGGAAAAGCTTCCATACTACGAGTCTAATGCTGCGAAAAATTACAAGTTCAATAAAATGCTACTGCGCATGCGCCTTTAAAACTCTACTGCGCATGCACGATGTGATGTCACTCTTGAATGTTGGATATAAAATGGACGACTCGCTCGCGGAGCTCAGTCGAGCAACTGCTAAGGGGATGCTTTTTTTTTCTATAAATAAGCAATTTTGAACAGTTTTCAGCGAATAGTGCCCGCACCAGTGGTCGACCCTTGCCAATTCTGATGTCATCCGATAGAGCTCCATCTCTTCTATCCCTTTTCGGGGTCACTTGAAACAAAATTTGTGTGTAAGCCCCCCTTAAGGGCCGGTGAGTCTCGCATGACCTCTTTATTCACGTAATGTTTTAATTGTTTTCATGATGATATTTTTGTATTTTTTGTATAAATTTTTATATTTTCGGATGGTTCATACGATGGGTCATTGTTTAAACTTGGTTTCAATGTCGCACCTTGAATGGTTTTTGTGCTATAGTGGTTTGAGTGCGGGTCACTTTTTGCGTCACGCGAAACTTGAACGGGACCTTGCTCAGCCCCAGGACCCCTCAGGTCATCGTGTCACCTATCCATCTGTTTGGAATAAAAGGCTCTTTCGAAAGATACCCCTTACAAGATCCTACCCCCCCTAGAAGGGTCTCTAGGGTTCAAAAACAGGTGACCCTTTGTCTCTAACCTATCTCGGCACGTACGAACCTATCTCGGCTTCTATGGAACCGAGAAGCGTTTGCAGCATGTCAAATGAAAGAGACGCGCTAGTAGAGGGCAACCCTCCCATTGATTTGACCCTACCCTCCATAGGAGGGTCTGTAAGGAGTGAACCATCATAACATTCAAAGGTACATGGTGGGGCTCCTAAGGTGCCTAGGAACGTGTGTCGCGCAGGGTAGGACGTGGGCTACGAGTCCTGTCGAACGCTGTACAACCATTGGGAATACCCCCCATAGGAGGGTCTCGAGAGCCTGGAAACCCACACGGTTTGAATCGAAAAGAACTCGATCCCATTGGAATAGACCGAGATGGAAGGTTCGAGCACGATGCCATGAGAAATGAGACACTGAAAAAAAAATGACAAGTCCTATAACATTCTACTGCGCATGACGTCACTTGAATGTAGGGTATAAACACGCGACAACTTGAAGTCAAACTCAAACTATTCTTTGCTCTAAACATTTTTCTCACTCTGGAAAGTTTTCTCACTCTGTAAAAAAAAAAAAAAAAATTTTTTATTTTTTTAAATTTTTTTAGAGAGATTGGTTGTAAACTTTATTTGCTTCTGAAAAATATTTTAACCCTTTTTCATTTTGCATCCTATCCTTTCCTTCCATTCATTTTCATGATACTTACATCCATTCATGACGTCATGAATTAGAACACAAAAGGTTCTTTCTTAGGTATTAGTTACGGATTTGGGCCTGTTTTTTTGGGCATGTTTTCACAGATGAGTACAAGTTTTCAAAGAGAGGCCCTCCAACGTTGGCACCTTCCTTCACCCATAAAAAGGGGGACCGAGTCGACTCTTGTGTAGACTCGGTCCCCCTTTTTTCGGTTCAGTTCAATAGGTAGAGTTTAATATTTCAATGTTCACTCTGTACAGTTCAATGTTCCACACTTACTCCACTAAATCAGCCATTTGTTTCTGACATTCGGCCTGCAGCTTGTTGAAATGCTTTATATAACGCGCAAACCGGTAAGATTTGACCATGGTGCACTCGGAAATGTCATAATTTTCGTGCACCTCATCGTGGAGGTGATCGGGTAGCGTATGGTCATGGAGATCCTGGAACTTTGGCAGCGTCTCCAAGCTGATGGTAAACAACCCCAGCTGCTCAAAGCGTTTGCGCTGGTCGGTTCCCTTGACCACGATGAGGCCTCGATTGCCTTGCGCCAGCTGACCAAATTTACCCCTGACGCAAAAGCTGAGGTATTCGAGGGGCACGGATCCAGGCAGGTGGCTTTTGAGACGGAGACGTTCGTTGATATACCGATTGACCCGGTCATCTTTCGAGGTCCCATTGGAATGATCCACGGCGATGCACATGACTTGTGGATCCTCCGAAATGCTGGCAATGGAGATTTCGATTTGGACAGGCTTACCCCCACGATGAAACACGTTGGCATGAGCAAAAAAGGCTAGATGAGACATGGTGCATTTGAGAGAAGGGCGGCGGATGGCTCGCCTAATATACTCTGGTGGGTCACGTGAATCGATTCCTATTGGCTGGCAATCCATATCATGAGATTTCTATCGGCACATTGACATGCAAAAAAATAAAAGAGGTTGGTAAACAGTACACATTTTTAAAAGAGAGGCTCTCTAACCTTGGCACCTTCCTTTATCCAAAAAAGGGGGACCGAGTCGATACCAAAGTCGACTCGGTCCCCCTTTTTTTGGGCCATTGGGCAATTTTTTTTCACTCTCTCAAAGCTGAAACTTTGTCCTTCCATTCCGCCTGCAACTTTTGAAACTGCTGCAGATATTTTGCAAATTGAAAAGATTTCAGCATGGTGCAATGAGACACGTCCCCTTCCTCGTGGAGGTCATCATGCATGGGGTTGGGAAAGGTGCCATCGCCAAAGGTGTTGAATTTGGGCAGCATCTCCAAGCATACGGTGACGAGTCCCAACTCTAAACATTTTTTGCTGTTTGGAGCTTTTCACGACAATGAGACCTCCTGGGTCCACCATGCCCCTCACGCAATAGGGTAGGTAGTCTACGAGCGTTTTTGCAGGCATTGTATCGCATGTCTCGGGGCGTGGAGTCGAATCCGTCATGGTTGACGGTAATGCAGAGCACTTGAGGATCACTGCCATTCTTGGGAAGGGTGGCAATAGACAACTCGATGGGCACTGGCTTGCCCTGGTGGAGAAAGTAGTTGGCATGAGCAAAATAGATAGACATGCTTCTGAAAAAGAATGATTCTGCTGGCTGGCCTTATATAGGCTCGAGGAGCGTGACGTCAACTGGCATCCCATATTCCAAGGCCTTGCGATGCGAGCGTTCCACGTGGGGTTCCAATGCCCGTTTCCAAGCTGGGGGCATGACCAGGCGCCAAGGAAGGGGGTCGTCTCGATGCATTTCCCAATCATCCAACCACGTTAATAGTCTCACGTACACATCCGCTAGGCGCGTGCAGTTTTTGAAATTCAACGTATAGGCCTCCTTATTGTGAGGTTGATGGGCTTCCCAAACTCGGCGAGACGGGGGACGACCCAGTTGAAAGAATCTCAACTCGACGCCTGGATCCCACGTCAAATCCAAATGACTGGTAAACACGACCACGGTCTTTCCAAACGACCGAGGCACGTGCACCCCGAAATTGGGTTCAAAGAGGATGGTGTAAGGATAGTCGTGCTCGTAATACGTGACTCGATCGGGCCAGCGACCCAAATTACCAAACACGATCGTCGTGCGATGTCGACACTGGTCCAATAAATGTTGGATCATTCTGACACAAAGAGACTTGCTTTTTTAAAAAATAATACTTTTTGTTGGACACGGGTCCAATAAAGGTTGTATCATTCGGACACAAAGAAGGAGACCTGTTTTTTAAAAAATTATACTTTTTGTTTGCAACGGGTCCAATAAATGTTCGGACACAAAGAAGGAGACGTTTTTTTAAAAAAATAATCATTTTTTTATTGATCATGATCATACTCTACAAGATAGATTCAGAGGTTGCATGGCTTTAAATCCAACAGAAGGTCGGATACAACGGGAGAGTTTGGGCATTGACAAGTCCAGGGGCTCCATCGCCATATCGTGTTCAAAAGTCTCCAGGAAGGTGATGAGTTCATTGTTTTCATCAAAGAACGAGGGCACTAGGTGGAGCACCGAGGGTTCGGGTCCAGAGAAGGACGTTAGGAGTTGGTCGAGCCAAGCAGCTTCGGGCTCTGGAGAGATGAGCTCAGGTTCTGGAATCGGCTGAGGTTCTGGAATCTGCACAGGTGGCGGAGAGAGGAGCTCAGGTTGTGGAATCTGCACAGGTTGAGGATAGAGTAGCTCAGGTTGTGGAATCTGCACAGGCTGGGGATAGAGTAGCTCAGGTTGTGGAATCTGCACAGGTCTCTGGATGCATCCTCATTTCTTGGAGGGGCGCGTCTCCTCTACCGATCGCTTCAGTCCAAGCACTGGGGTCGGAGGCGGTAGCTTGTAGGCGATTTGATCCAACGTTTTTTTTTTTCGAAAATCTCCCAGGTGAAATCCCTTCTGAAGGAGCTGAGGGAGCAGGGATTCGGGGATCAGGTCCAGACCCAAAACGGTTTTTTGAACCGTCAACAGCAAATAGTGGGTTCCCGCCGGGATCGGATAGGCCGTGTGTGGCTCCAAGATGGTCCGATGGTAGAGCATTTGGTCGTAGGGCTCGAAACCCTTCTCGTTCACGTTGGGTCGGGCTCGACACTGGAGACTGGAAGGGGGCAGTTCGTAGAGCAGCAGGGGCACGTGCGTCGTTTGAATGAAATGCACTTCTCCGGGGTGCACCGTTCTCAACCCAAATGTAAAGTCTTTTTTCACAAAAAACAGGTTGCCATAAATGTACACCATCCTCTTGTCGGTATTTTTGAGCAAACGATCTGGATTTTTCAAGAGGCCTTTGGACACTTTTTCCCACAGGATCGCGTTGGGTCGAAATTCGTTGACGTGCTTGGCTTCCAGCACGGCCCGCTTGAAATTGTTCAGCAACGTCTTTTGGTGGTACCACGGATCTTGACGAAATAAGGTAAACACGCGTTTGGCGTGAGGCTCCTGGTAGAGGATGCCCGCTCGCACCTGGCCTTGTTGAGCGGCATATTCCAACGCATCGGGTTTCTCGGGCAGCGTCACGGGCACCACGGTGGAGGAGAGGTGCTCTGGGAAGGCATCCATGCTGCAAACTGACGAGAAGCGTCGACCCGCGTCCTCCTTTTATAGACGTGTTAGGCCGGATGCGAGTGAAAAATGGGGTTGAGAGGTTGGTGGAGAATGGCACACATGCCTTGCACGGCAATCCAACGATGACATTGCGTCTGAAGTCCAAAGTGAGTGGCTCATGGATAATATTATTGGATGCGAAGTGCACTGCAAAGAGTGTTGCTTGAATCTGTGGATAGTATATTATTCTGTTATGTATTTGAAGGAAATTCAGTGTTGACTCGCGATTATTTTTCATTGCGATTTTCTTTAGGATGTTATCGAATATTCTTGGGTTAGGGACATTATTGCACACCGTATCCCAGTATTTCTTTTTAGATTTTTTGATATTAAAACGGAGCCGGCTGGAATATTGCTTATATCGAATCCACAATTTTGGGGAGATTTCCCGAATGGCTTTTTTTTCTGAAGTATTTCTTGAGTTTATAAAGGTTATGACAAGCATTATTCCACCAGGGTGGAAATATTCTATTAGATATTTTTATATTTCTAGTATTATTTGAAATTATTTTAGCAATATTGAAAGATAGATTATGATTGTAATCGCCTTTCTTAAAAAGTGTTGATTTTGCTTGTTTTACTACAGAGGGCCAATCCACTTTTTTATAGTTCGTTTAATCAAGCTATGAAAAAAAAATTAAAATCTGTGATAATAGGACAATGGTTACTATTGTAGGAGCTGTCTAAAACGAAAGTATTGCTGCATCCGATGAGGCTTGAAGAACATAAAGTAAAATCCAGAAGAGCACAAGAGCCAACATTGCTTTTATGCGTTAGAACATCAGTATTGAGAATAAGAAAATTAGAATTTGTTAACCAATCCACAAAGATTTCCCTGTATTGCGAAGCATGATTTGAACCCCACATTTGGTGGTGCAAATTAAAATCTCCCATTATAAAAACTGGGTCCAATAAGAAATCAAGAAAATAACTAAGTTGTGTAATATTGAGTCCTCGAGAGGCATATAAATTTATCAGATAAAAGGAAGCATCATTTATTATAATTTGCAATATTAAAATTTCATAATCTGAAGATGGCGTAATGTTAAAGGATATTTGTCTGGCAGTAATATTTGATGGGAGTGCTTTCAGCAGCCCTCCTCCTGGTCTGTTTTGTCTGAAAATGATTTTACCAGGGATTTGCATATTGTCGTTAGGTTTTTAAAAAGTCTCTTGTAATATCAAAACATCTGATTGTGAAAAGGGAGAAATTTTAAACCAAATAAGTTTGTATTTTAAGCTTCTACAATTCCATTGTAAAAAACGCATAAATAACTGCAGTAAGGGAAAAAAATTTTTTTTAATCCTCCGCTTGAGGAAATGAAATATATTTACGCGGATATAGATAATTTATCTATATTTTAAAGAAAGAAAAACTTAACTCAGACTTTGCAAATACTTTCTGCAGTTTAAAACTTTAAAATTATCCAATTTTAATACTATTTTATGTATCATTCATCTTGTTAGATGTACTTGGTATGGATATGTTGCGGCAGACTTATAATTTTTTTTCTATTAGGGGATGATGGTTGTTTACTAATTTCTATTATTTCTATCAAATGTTTAAACACAGATTCTATCATTATTTGCATTGAGTTCATTATGGCTGTAGTTTGTTTTTCGAGAGCTATTTGAAAATTTTCTACTATATTTTCTAATTTTTTCTCAAATTCCTGGGGCTTTTGTTCTTACTACTTTAGCGTAATTTGCGGAGTGAGTTTTCTTAAACTTTCTTCGAGCTTCTCCCAGAGTTTAATGTTTAGTACATTTGAATTCGAGAATTTTTTTTATTTATAAAGAGGGATAGTGTTGAAGGAGTTTGCCGGATGATCTCCTTTACAGTTTGTGCAATTTGAAGGATTTGTACATTGTCCAGAATGGGATCCACCACAATTAATACATCTAACATCACAGAACAAAAGCTTGATGAGTGCTTGAAACTATAACAATTGCTGTATTGAGGGGGTTTATCTATGAATAATTGAGCTCTGTGATTAAAAAACCAGAGTTTTACACATTCTGGCGTATTAATGCCCATAATAGTAATTAAGACAGGAGAGGCTTCTTGACGACTATTTGTCTTGATGAATCTACGGATTTCAACAATTTCAATATCATTTGAATTTTTTAATTCAGTTGCCACATCCGCCAGATGTACATTAGTTGGAATGTCAAAAAGTAGGAACAGCGAAGTGAACCCTTCCCATATTATGTTCGCCTTTACTGGAATATTGAAAATTTGTTTAATAGCTGTTATCTGAACAGCGCATATAGGATCCGAGTTGATTATTTTTATTTTTCCGCTTCGAGTGAAATACATATGCGTTATTTTATCATGCCTTGGTATTTTGCTTTTTAATTCAGCATGTAATAAGTGTGGATTCTATTTAGGGATGCTTCCAGTTTTTCCTGTGTGTTTAAGTAAAATTGTTATTTCAGTAAAGCTTTTATTGTCAATTCGCAGAATTAATTCTTGGGTACTTTTGGTAGATTTTTAAAATATTCAGCTTTCGAGAACCTTTCAAGATAGATTAATGTTTACTCCCCCGATATATTCTTCTTTCCTGTTGACGTAGCGGCCTTGAATTTGATCCGGGAGCTGTTCTAGTTTACAATTAAACATTTGTTCTTGTGCATTGTTTTAAGTGGGTGGGATGTTAGGGAATGATTTAAATTTTTAGAAATATAGTATTTTTAATAGATTTTAACTTCGCGAATTTTCATGAAAATTGGGATATTTTCCAGTTTGAAACCACATTCAGGGTTTTGTTTGGGAACCCTTACATTGTGTGTGTGGGGGGGGGGTTGCGGTAGCCTAGTGGTCAAAAGTAATGGACGTGTTCTCGGCTTGCCATGAGTTCGAGGCCAGTACCACTAAAGACCCGCCGTGTAGGGGAGAGATGCACGTTAAATCTGTCGAGAGCTCAAACGTCTTCCCGTTGGAATGGTGTGGTAGTTAGGAGAGGGGGGTGCCAGCTCGGGTGTCGTCCGCAACACTTGACCATGGTTCAAAATTACGTGGACCGTCGCCAAAAGCCCTCGTGTAGCTGAAGAGTGCGACGTTAATATTCGCTCGCTCACTCAGTGTCTTTGTTATCGCTGTGACATTACCACTGAGAAACACTTTTTTGCTGTTGTAAAGATTATTTAAGAAAGCCTATTTATATCATCTCTTGGAAAAGTGTCGTTGAACGGTTCTTATTTATTGGTATTTCTTAAATACACCTTCGTGACAAATCAAACAATTACTGAAACATGTTTGATTTTCCCTACAAAATAATCAACTTCCCAATCGTCTTAAAACAATTTATTTTCTTCGAATATTTTTCGCTTGCAAGATATGAAGGATAGTTAAAAATTAGTTCCACTCACTCACATAAAATGGTCGCTACTCCACTTTTATCTATTACCTAAACAGAAAAAAATTATATCAATTCGCAACCATACGACATCGACAGCAAAAAGTAAAATTGTAATATTTGATTTTTTAACAAAGAATTTCCCACCAAATTTTCATAAATAAATGAATTTTTTAGAGCTATGAGCCATGACCGGATCACTTAAAAAGACCCTGTGTGAGCCGCAGGTTAAGCATGGCTGGTTTAGTGTGAAGAGAGCCTTACGGGTCAGGAGACCAAGTCTTGCACGCGCCAGACGACTGGGAGGGAAAAGAATTCTTATTCGGGGAAGTCGTTAAGTGCTTTTATTCCTGTCCTTTGTCGGTTGATTCTTGCGCGCGCGCGCGCAAGAAGGGGTCGCTCTATCTACACTTCCTAGAGAAAAAAGTCTTTTTTGCTGTTGATGAATCTTCTGAGCGATGCATAGAAAATGCTGTTTCCCAGCCGATACTGAAATTGATATACATCCCCATTAGGTTTTTGAGTGTTTCTGGAACATTTTTCTGTTCATGTTATGGGGCAGTCTCTTGTGTGGAGATGGCGTGTCTGGTTAAGGCATGCGCGGATAATGTTTTTGGATTACAAGTCGGTATTTATTGTTAATGCCTTATTTAGAATGCCTTGTCAATGCCTGGAATGAATGCATAACCAAACAGTAGGTTAGGCTGTGAAATCTGTGCTTAATTCTTCGGTTATTTCTCCGGTAACAGCTGGAAGATAGTTGGATTGATTGGAAGTAGTGTGATTTGAGATACGGATTCACAGATCACATTTTACACGCGTTAGACGGCTTGGATAAAAATAATCTCTTTTCGGCCAGCCGGTAAGTGTTTTTATTTTTCATTTTTTGTTTGGGACTTGAGGAATAAGATGTCGCTACTATAACAACTAAAATTTTTTTTGTTAGTATAAAGTACAAGTTAATTTTAAATATTTAGGTTTAAATTTTAAATTTCAAATTTTAGTAGTTCAGATCGCATTAAAACAGTATTTACAAGGGGTGATCAAATGAAAAGGTACGAAACGACACGGGGGTAAAAATATAGACTTTATTCAAAACATACACCATAGGCCTGAGCACAACGATCCCACTGATGAACAAGCCGCGGGATTCCTTGTTCCCAGAATTCCTGTGGCTGTGACGAGACCCAGTCCTTCACAGTGTCCTTGAGTACGTCGTCCGAGTTGAAGCGCTTTCCTTTCAGGTGTTTCTTCAGTGGACCAAACACATGGAAATCGCAGGGTGACATGTCCGGACTGTAGGACGGATGGTCCAACGTCTCCCATTGGAACTTGTCCAGTTCCATTTGTGTGACTCTGGAGACGTGTGGACGCGCGTTATCATGGAGCAGAACCACGCCCTCCGTGAGCAGCCCCGGTCTTTTTTTTTTGATGGACCTGCGTAGGCGTCGGAGTGTCTCACAGTACACATCGGAGTTAATGCTTTTTCTGTGCTCGAGTAATTCTGTGCTCGCATCATTTGGACGCCGCTTTTTATAAGAGCCTTTGCTCTCTCCCGCGCATGATCCGATCCCAGTCAGAGTCTCCAATGGCATCCCGAGATGTCTCGTTACATTCTCCCTTGGCGGAATATGCAAATATTTAACTGTTTCATTTTTATGTCGTTTCGTACCTTTTCATTTGATCACCCCTTGTATATTTTGAATTTTTGTTATAAAGAATATTTTACTACAGTTATTGCTTTTAACTGCGATTATGATATTTATGGCATGGACTGATTATACATCATTGCCGAAAAATGTAAAAAAAACAACAACATATAAATAGTATTTGGTTCTTTATTTTCACTTGATTTTGATAATCTACTTGTTCTAAAATTAAAATTTCTTTTAAAAAAACTCTATTTTACTCAGAAGAAATGAGACAAAAACTTAGCATATAACCTAGCATTATTTTCTTAAAAAGAACAAAATGTTCCTTCGAATTGTAGACAGACATATCATATACTAATCCAGTGCTTATAGGTATAATTTTGCTTATATTATTATGAACGGGTTGTATGTGGCGATGCAAAAGAAATTCTCTTAAAATTGTCAGGAATAAAAATTTTCTACGTCAAAATTAGAGATTTTATTATCGAATACCATATCCTAATTTAAAATTTAATTTAGTGTTAATTATATTTAATTTATTATTGTTTTTTTGTATAATAAAACGTTTTACACTACATTCTCCATTGTCTTTACGGCCTTTGTGTCTTTATTTCGATAGGCTTACGTTTCCGCTCATGCTTTTCTATGTAATTCATGGTTCCTCAGGATGTTCTCTACCTCCCCTCCATGTTTGTACACGGCATTAGGGGACACCCTGTATTGATACAGTACCTGAGGAGCTACATCTGGAACTTATGGATTTGCTGTCAGAGCACAGTGGGAAATAAATGTTTACTCCTATGACACCTGAAAAATTTCCATGTACGTAAAAATTTTCTGGGGAATTGCTCATTTATATTTTCGTCAAAATATATTTTTGTGAGCAATATTTCTTTTTTTAAAGAAGATCAACAAGAATAAATATAGATGAAAGTACAACAAGAGGACATAAACTTGTAGGTTGTATCATGGGAATTTAAACAAGCAGTCTCACTCCTGATTAAAGAAATGTAGAAATGCATGACAGGGTACATTTTAGTGGCGTAAATCAGAATATTAGGGCCTCCTTGAAATGTCAGGATTTAGGCCCCAAGTTGATATCAGATTTTGTTCACCCTAGAAGCCTTGGCCTTCCTCGCTATGTATTAAATATGCATGCAGCTACAGATAATCAATGCAATCTTTTTAAAAAAGGTGCTTCCCTCCGATATCCTCCGTTCCAACAATGTGGCCCGTAAGCTGAAACAAATTGCCCTCTCTTGGCATAAATAAATCTAAACTGTTCAAGGATATATATGAAAATAATTATTCTGCATTTTTCCAGATTTGTTTTATTAAGTATTAAATTGAAGGGAAAATGTAAATTTTAATACCGCAATAAAAACAAATGCTGTTGCCATTCGATTAAAACAAATGCTTACGACAGCAACCTAAGCATAACATTTCTATTACCTTTAACAAATCTCTTTAAAGCTCTCTTACCATAGGAATAAACCGAGTCTAAAATCAATAATGTAGCTAAATGAGTGCTTCTAAATTTAATAAAATATTCATTAACTATAATTACAAAGATGAATAAAGGCATATATAACGCACCCTGGATTATTGGTTGCCTCAGGCAATAGGACAAACCCCCTCGGCAATCATCTGTCATCTGTGTTATATTCACTGCATACGTTGAAAATGCAATGATTTCCTAGAATATAACTGATAAATTATTCCTGCAATACAGTTGTAGCACATTCAATGATGTTTTCGTTAAATACTAATATAACTTAATCTACTTCACTTCATTTTGAAACAAAAAGTTGATTTAAAAAAAAATCATTACGATAAATAATTACTACTTTCAAACGTAATAAGAAATAAAAATTGTAATGGGCTAAATTCACGACAGCCACGTGATAAATACACATTAAATTAAAAACAAACTGACATTATACTTGTATCTGTTGTTGTTTGATTTTAAAAAAAAATCAAATTTGATAATTGGGCAAATATATGTACAAACATAAAAATTCCTCAAAAAAGTTTTTCAAAATTAAAAAATATCTATAAAATATGTGTACTTTTAAATAGAATACATTTTGTTAACAAATATACACACACACACTTTATTATTATTGAAAAAATGCATTTTTTAAGATAAATATTTCGCAAAAAGCAAACGTTGGCAGCAACGAAGTACATGAGCTGATTAGCTGGGAACACGTAACTCTATTTATTGTGGGACTATTCCATCAAATGAATTTATGAACTGATGGGCTGTAAACACGTGATTGTCGTTATCACGTGACTCTTTCTTCACATGAATTTATTTCGTTGGAATATTTACTTTCATTTTTGTAATGTGTATGTTTCTATCTTTAAATATCTCCAGAGTGTGCAAGTTCCTATATCTATAGATGAACTAAATAGTTACACATATCTTTTATCTAGGTAGTTTATTTTTCTTGTTATCTTTTGCCAAATTCATGAAGAAATAGTTTGACAAATTACGCATTGCTTTACGCGTAGATTGTTAAATTACACATCATTACAGACAAAAAACCGCGCGAATACAGGACTACAGTTTAAAAATTTCTATTATTGCAGACATTTTGAGCATGCATTATTAAAATGAAATCCATACTCTTCCATTTCCACAGTAAATTTCTCAGAATCCCAGGGATTTAGTACTCCGAAAAAAAAAGTAAAAATGTGACTCCCGTTTCCACGGAGACGGATGACTCTTTCTAGTTGTTCATCGAATTCATTCAGTATCGAAGCGATTAGTTTCATCTATGCTCCACGGTTTCTATGCCACAACCTCAAGACTGCAGCACTCAACAGAAATAATAGCTGACATGAAAAAAAAATACAAATCATTCTCCTAAATTATTTTCAAAAAGAAATGGCTTTCTCTTCAATCTATAAAATGATTTGACAAAAAGACGATATAGAATTCATATCTAAGAATTTTGCTTCTGTTTCAAGAATCATTGAGAGTTGCTCACAGTTTAATTTTAGCGTAGAATTAATTTTATCTTTTTGTTATTAATTGATATTAATTGTATAAGTTTTTTTTTTGATTAAAACTTTTTGCACTAGTTTAATTTAA
This sequence comes from Trichonephila clavata, assembly GCA_019973975.1. NCBI lineage: Eukaryota > Metazoa > Arthropoda > Arachnida > Araneae > Nephilidae > Trichonephila > Trichonephila clavata. The sequence goes on from BMAO01036825.1 coordinate 19,681, forward strand.
ATGCTAGCAAATAAATTTATAAAAATTTGATAAATTTAACTTTATACCGTTACTTGTGAAAGTAATAGTGCTGTAAGTCGACTTTCTAGAAATCCCTCAAATAGATTTTGAAATTATTTAATTAGAAATTTATAATGACTACCTTTTACTAAACTTTAGCCATATTTCAAAATTGACACTTATACTTGGAAAAGTAAATCCTTACTAATATTATAAACGCAAAAGTTTGGATGTTTGGACGTTTGTTATTCTTTCACGCAAAAACAACTAAATGGATTTTAATGAAACTTTACAATAATATAGCTTATACATCCGAATAACACATAGGCTATAATTTATAAAGATATTGTGTGAAGTGTCCAAAATATAACGATAAATTTTAAGTAAGTAGGAAAAAATTCTGCCATCTGCAAGCTATTCTGGCGTGCGCTGTAAAAACCGTTAGAGTGTTATACTTATATAATCAAGTGTATACAAAAAAGCTCGCAACAGCATATATCTATCTTTTATGTGTAAGCCATTATCGCCAAAATAGTGAACCATAAACACAATAAAAATTGATGATTAATTTCAATGCACGTTTTTTTATGATTTTATTATCAACCGATCACTATGAAAATTGATAAATATATGTATTCCTTTTTGGAAAAGGTTTTTGTGCAATCCTCTTTGTTGTAGTTCCCCACCAGGTGGCGCTATAGTATATCAACTTCTGCACCGTTCAATCGATCGCCAAGTTGCCAACATGGTCGCCAAAACTGATGCCAACTTGGCTCTATCGCCAACATTTCGTTGTGTTTCCAATGAATAACCATTGTAATGTAGGGAACGGCGTTGCTTGCGAATATTACAATTTTAGAATAAAATAAATACAACAGAAAGTAATATTAAAGTATTACACATCCAGATATAAATTATGTACAGTATTTTAAGCGTTCATTACGCAAAATTTGTAACAATGTGTTACTTTTGCTGAGCAGAGATCAGCTTAGGAATGTGTTTTCAGAAAATCGACCCACAATAGAGCTACGGGGCGTTATAATTTTTTAAAAATCCTTTTTATCAGCTATTAGATCCACGGACTTAAAATTTTAAAAATATGTTTGTTTTGTTCAGCTAAGATATGCAAAAAGCTTTTTTTGTTACATTTACCTTCACGTAAAATTAAATCATTAAAAACTTCTTTATCCTTTAATCTGTATTGTTTTATTTTTCAATTCACCCATGAGGAGAACGGATATATCAGCTAGTTTATCATAAGATTGATATTAGGTGAGAATTTTCAGTCGCTCTGAAAATAAAATATCGAAACTAATTCAAGCTGTTTGATGATGTTCATTTTCAAATTTCAGAAGAACTAGGGACTTTGAAAAAGTAAGTTTTTAAGCCTTTTTGAAAGAGAAGATATACCAGGTAAAAAATAGCTATAAGAAACTGCTGCATTGCTGATTAAACAACGGAAAGAACGTCAATATTGGAAGAATGACGTATACGCAGAAAGCCCAAGAAGAGAGAGTAACAGCAAACTGGTGTGAACCCAAAGTTGTTCAATTACAATTCACGATGGCACCGTTATGATCATCAAACAAAGTGTGTGCTTTTATTCTGTATGAATGGGCATATTTGTGTGACTAGTGTGATCATTATCCCTGAAAGCTTACAGACCATAAATGGAGCGAAAATCATGTGTCGTCAAATGGTTGATCGCTAGCGTGGCATGTTCAGTGAAGGAAGGCAGAGTGTATATGATCTAGTTGGAAGTAGGCGTCCCTCCACATTCACGAATGAAAACAACATCACTACAGTGCAGGCAGTGACGCCTTAAGATTCTTTGAGACCCTGGGCCCAGATGAAAAAGTAGGACCTCCCTGAGACCTTTAAAACTGCTGCATTGCTTATTAAACAACGGAAAGAACGTCAATATTGGAAGAATGACGTATACGCAGAAAGCCCAAGAAGAGAGAGTAACAGCAAACTAGTGTGAACCCAAAGTTGTTCAATTACAATTCACGATGGCACCGTTATGATCATCAAACAAAGTTTGTGCTTTTATTCTGTATGAATGGGCATATTTGTGTGACTAGTGTGATCATTATCCCTGAAAGCTTACAGACCATAAATGGAGCGAAAATCATGTGTCGTCAAATGGTTGATCGCTAGCGTGGCATGTTCAGTGAAGGAAGGCAGAGTGTATATGATCCAGTTCGAAGTAGGCGTCCCTCCACATTCACGAATGAAAACAACATCACTACAGTGCAGGCAGTGACGCCTTAAGATTCTTTGAGACCCTGGGCCCAGATGAAAAAGTAGGACCTCCCTGAGACCTTTAAAAGTAGACAGTATATAGCATGCATTGTTAAATACTCGTTTAAGGCGATACCATCCTCACGATTTTTTTTATTTTTAATATTTGATATTTGATTTTAATTGTATTTCAAAAAGGTTAATGTTTAATAATAATTCCATACAAAAAAATTGTAATTTGTTGCAAAATGTTTGTAAAATTAATTTTTTTTTAGCTTTTTTAAGCATTTTTTAAATCCCTAAGGCTTTTTTAAATATGTCTCTTTTTATTCAAAAATCTTTTTCCAAGTACCTTACACTATACTACATAAAAATGTTAATGGGTTTTTTTTCTGCCACCGCTCTTTAATTTTTTATTAATTTTTTTGTAGTTTAACTCCCAAAAATTCTCAAAAAAACATTAATTTTGATTTTGAAATTTTTTAGAAAAAGTACTAAATTTGTTAGAGCTAATTCCATGCACAATTTTACAAAACATACATTTCAGAACATGTACAAAAAATTTCAAACCCATACTTCCATTATCAAAAAAGCCTTAGGGTTTTGAATAACAGTATATGTACAAAAATTCAACATGCAGAAATATGAGTTTGAAGTTTTCATTCCATGAATAGCATGATATAATATTCATCGAATAGTCTGAAACTTTTATGAACTGTTAATTAGCTTATTTAAAACTACTTACCATAAAAAATTGCACAAATGTAGAACAATTAAACAGTACACTGCCATAATGAATACATAAAAAAAAAACGAATGAAAGATCAATATTTCGTAAAACTTTATCTTAATAATTATAAAAAAAATAATAAATACACACACTTCAGAGCTAATTCCATGCTCAGAGCTAATGCACAACATGTACAAAAGATGTTTATGCCTTTATTTTTTATTTCCATGATTTTAAAAGCCTTCGCATGTTAAATATTGTACACGAATAAAAGCAAAATCAAATAACAATTTATAGGTAAAATACATCAAAATCTAAGAACTGTATATGTGCATTTGTTTAAATAAATATCTTAAAATATTTTAACAATAAAAGTGTTGAATCTCGCACACATGGGATATATATCTATCACCAAAAACAAATATATAAAAATGGGAGAATTTTTCTATTCTTGCGAATTAGATTTTTAACTATCTGAGTTATCAAAATGAGATTTAGTATTTGTGCTTTGGGAGAATCCGTTTCGTAGTTTTAATTTCATTCATAATAATATAAAAAGCACGCACATTTTTAAATCTTGACCAAATCCATTTGATTTTCCCAGTAAATAACTCACAAACTAGAATTTTTGCATGAATTGCACAATTCTTTCTTAAAATGATTTATTACTGCATATATAATGTCAATCTCATTGATGCGCATTAGAAAAATAACTAATTAATTTTTTCTCAGGCTCTTTTCTAGTAGATAATCTGAAATGTAAGAATAGTAGTTGCTGTTTAGCATCAAACATTGCTCCATTACTTAATGAAAAATGCAGGTAAAGCTTTTAAATTTTGCAGGCATATTTATAAAGGTTCGGGGTATCAAATAAGCCAATAAAATGTTTTTCGGCAGCTTAATGATTTTTAGGTTACCATATCGCCTTAAACTGTAATTTGAAACAAATGAACGTGCAGGACATACAATCCCAAACACCTAGGCACAAACCAGCTTAATAGATGGCTGCATTTCAATTACTCGAGTTGAATGAATTTTTATGGTATTAGGCCTTGACCTAGACATGGGCACTGGTCATCACGTAAAAACACAGTCCTACCACTTTTGCCAGCTGACATGCAGTTTGAAATTCCTTTTTTTCGGAGAATATGCACGGGGCTAATATTTGACTATTAACATTATCCGGATCATGGTCATATTAAGAAAGATTCGAGAACGAAACAAGACCCTCACCGAGGACTAGGCCTTGGATCTGAGTCCAGTTGACCCACGCCTTAAGATTTCCCTGAGTGCAGGACATGGGGCTAGGAACTCCATGATGTGTTGGGTTATCGAAAAGTTCCTGGAAGATGGGTGCTGAGAAATCTTACGCTAAATCAAGAACGCGATTCAACCTCAATCGCTTGTTGCGGAAAGCGCAATGAAGAAATAACTAACTGTTCACAATCATCACATGCGATGAGACTTGGGCTTAGCCCTTCACTCCAGAAACCAAGACCACCTTGATGATGTGAAAGCATCCCCGTTCACTATTGAGGAGACAATTATTCCATAACAATGCTGAAGTGAGGCAGGCTGTATGATTATTCCGTGCATTGCAGGGCATCTAGTTTTACATGAGTGGTTTCTTCAAACTAATTGCATGCTATAACAAATGCCTCAATGCCATTGGTGAATTATATCGAAAAATAATGCCTTGATGTATTTTTTGTGGCAATAAACTTTCCGTGTGAAAAAAAAGGAAGAAACTTATTTTCAGAAATCTTTTGTATGAAATCATTTCGCAATATAAAGTGAAGCGTCATCGCTTGAGTATGCGACAGTATACGACAATTCATTTATCTTAAGGTGTGTTATTTGCATGAAAAGGTCACTTATCTTATGCATTTCTTTTCTCCAGACTGTTTAAAAAAGAAAAAAATATCAGAATAATATCACTTTTAAAATAGATTCAAATGTTCCGTTTGGCTTGTTTTAATTAAATTGCGAAAAATAAAAGTGTCATTGGAATTGGAATAACGTCAACATATTTCAAGACGCAACGAAAGAAAAATACTCGTACTTGATTTTAAAATTGAAATTGAAAACATCTCTGTCTCATTCTACACTCACGTCCATAAATTAAGGATAATTCAGAATCACACAGAAATTGAACTCTAAAATAAAAATTTCACCTGTAGAATTATCACACGCATCTTGAAAAAGAATATGCAAATTACAGGAAACCACCAGATTGCGTGGATAGTACGTCACAATGACGAGAGTGTAAGAGAGAGGTATATAAGGAATGGAAGTAAGAAGTAAAATTGTTCACAAGCGCTTTAAAAGCTTTTTAATGCAATAACCGCATAGTTATGGCACAAAGGAAGCATTTGGATGATTTTTTACGTGTTAGAATTATTGAACGACTGGAATGTGGACGTACCCAGCTGGAAGTATCCGAGAAACTTGGAATCGCCAAGATTGTCATCTCCAGGCTTTGGCTACGGTTCCAAGATGATGGTAATGTGAGTAGATGTTACAGCACAGGCGGCCCCCCAGTTACAACGCCGAATCAGAACCGGTATTTGCAGTTACTGCCAAAAGAAACAGACGGAGCACAGCATCAGACCTATCTCGTCAGCTCTCTTCAGCTACCGGTACGACAGTTTCAAGGCAGACCGTGTACAGACGCTTAGGGCACATTGGTCTATATGTTCGTAAGCCTGTCAGATGTGTTCCCCTTACCGCAACTCACTGTCGCCTGCGATTAACTTGGAGAAGAGAGCATGCATTGTGGACACCGCAACAGTGGTCTTGTGTAATGTTTTCCGAGGAGTCCAGGTTAAGTTTGTAGTCTGATTCTCGCCGGACTTTCATATGGAGAGCGCCAGGTACCCGTTACCACCAAGAGAACACCATTAAACGACACCGTTATGGTGGTGCAGGATGGCTTGTTTGGGGATGAATTCTTCTTGGTTCCAGAACTGACCTGCATGTTCAGAGTATAACGATGACAGGCCACATCTATCGGGATGTCATTCTGGAACAACATGTACGTTTGTGTCGGGGCGCCATGGGTGCTGAATTTCTGTTTATGGATGACAACGCCCGTCCTCATCGTGCAAACATTGTAGACGAATGCCTTCAATCGGAGGATATCACCCGTATGGATCGGCCAGCATACTCACCGGACTTGAATCCAATAGAGCATGTGTGGGATATGCTTGGCTGACGAATTGCAGCCAGTCAACTCCCTCCCACCTGTCTACCGGAACTTCAGAGGGCATTGCTTGATGAGTGGTGTAATATTCCCCAAGATCAGATTGATAATTTGATACTCAGCATGCATAGGCATTGTAAGGCCTGTATTGCATCGTCCGGGAGACATACTCCGTATTAACCATCATACTAACCATGTTATACTGTTTTTTGTAAAAGATTCTTTTTTAAAATTTGCTCCAGGGAGTAAAAATCGCAATTTTTATTAATTATTTCAAACATACAGCATCTTTTTTGCTCTTTACCTTTTGTTTACTGAATAGACTTTACAAATAAGTCAAATTTGTTTTGCTGCTAACTCTTTCTTTGCCTGAACTTTTTTTTTTTTTTTCATTATCCTTAATTTATGGACATGAGTGTAATTAAAATACACTAAATTAAGCATTAAAGAAAGTTCGAGATTTGTTCACTTCTTTTTATTGTTTGATTAATTATTCATTATACATAACACACACAAATATAAACAAAATTAGGAAAATTTAATTATTAAAATGTAAACATGAACTTTGGAATATTACCAAAACTCATCTACCATTTATTTTAACACAGTAAAGAATGAGTAGGTGTGTATTAATTATTCTCTCTTTTATTATTCCACTGGGAGTTCAATATATAATTCGAGAAGAGGAAATAATTTATCGTATCAATTTTGAAGCATTGTTATTGAAATGAGTATAAAACTGTAACTTTCGCTTAATTTATACGGTCTCCAACCCTCCATTTCTAAGAAATAATATTAATAGTTATAAGATACTAAAAAGAAACGATATCTTAAGAAATAAAAATGCAATGATAAAAGAAAACTTATTACGGAATAAAGAATATACTCCTGTCATGTCTGAGAGGAATAAATTAAATTCCTTCTTTATTAGAAAAAAATAAACGACGGAAGAAATCCTTCCGAATAGGAATTCCTTTAAAAAAAAACGTTTTAAAAGAAGCGTGGGATAAGTTTATAGTGTGTAATCTCTCTCTGTAACTTTTATTAATTTATTTTTACTTATGTAGGTGGTCGCATCAAAATACGAGTAAAGAATTCGAAATGCTTTCCCATACATTAAGACGATTAAATGATTATCCTAGCATTAATATTATCCTCGCTATAGAAAAATAAATACTTAATTCTTTCTCTAGTAATAAAACTATAGACTTAAACTGCTTTTTTTAAATAAGATTAAAAACAAGAATCAGATTTCAAACAAATTTAATGAACATTATTTGATAAGTTGACTAAAATAATTTTTTGAAAATAGTAAAACTTTACATGATAAAAAACGTATAACGAGAAAAAAGTACTATGTTGCAATTTTTTAAAACTTTTTTTTTGTTATCTTGTACTAAATCCCTTTCAAAGCTTCGAAATTAACATTAATATGAGCTGAAACAATTCGATAAGGCTTATAATCATCATTGAATGTCAAATTGAACCCAGTATAAAAACCGAAAATCGTCTGCTTTTTGACTTTTTAAAAATAATAAAAGCTTTGCTGTCCAATCATTATTTAGATTAGTATTTGATAGGATTATAGAGAGAGAGAGAGAGAGAGCGATTTTTTAACAGAGTCAGTAGTAAGCAAGAGAATATTTACTGAAACAGAGATTTTCAACCTAGTGCCAAAATTTTTATTCGGTACGATTCCTTGTGACATTCTACACCTCTATAAATTTGTCAATTTTTGAGTAAAGTTGGTGATTTTGAAATGCAGCTAAATGAACAAACGTCTTCGGAGTTATGGAAGGCTAATTTATGAAATTATATCTATCTATTTTAAGTCGTTGGATGTCATGTCTGAAAATATTTAGTTGTTTAAGGGGTCACATACCTTTTAAAGTCAAAAATGTTTAAAAATGTAATACAACTTTAAAGCTCTATAAATTTTTTATTACTGTTTCCAGGAATGTAAATTTTGGTGGAATAAACAAATAGATATTACTTTACTCAAAACATATCCAATGAAAACATTTTTAATTAAGATAAATTTTTAATTGGCTAATTACAAAAGTAACTTTTGGTTTTCTTTTCGCAAGTGATATGCATTGCGCGCAGCTTTATAAAAAAAGTTTCCAATATTTTTTGATGATATTTTTGCTCAGTATTGGTAATTGTTTTATCTTTAAAATGATGAATCATGAAACACTGTTTTAAATTTTTTAGCAAACTAAAAAAGTTTAAAATTAAACTTTTAATTTTTAAAAAAAATTGCTATTTTTTATTAATAATTTTAAATTTTTTCATTAAAAATTCAAACTGGTTCGTCATTTTGAGTACAAATATGGTCAGAATCTCCAGTAAAAATTTTATCAACTTCCAAGAAACGGTTTTGAAAATATCTTGCGCGTAATAAGAAAAAATGACGTTCTGAGAAAATAGACTTTAAACATAAAATTCACCACAGTTTTATATATATATTATTATGGTTATTCAAATTATAACTAAATTTAAATTAAAACTAATATGAAGTTTATTTAGTCAATAAACATCCATTTATTAAAATTATTATAATTAAAAACATATATTTTGCACGTAATGTGAAAAAATTATGTTACGAGAAAATAGACATCAAACATAAAATTCACCACAGCTTTAAATATATATTATTTTGGTGATTAAAATAATAAATAAATTTAAATTAAAACTAACGTGAAGTTTATTTAGTCAATAAACATCCATTTATTAAAATTATTGTAACTAAAAAAATATATTTTACCAATGCAGTACAAACATCAAAATGATATCAAAAGCCACGAAATAATCAAAATACAACAAAGTGATTCATTTCTTCAAAATAAAATTAAAGATTTCATAAATGTTACTTAAAAAACAACCAATATCTTAATTAATAACTACTTTTTATAAATATTAAATTATTTATGGTAGAATGCAGTGTATTACAATGATTCTAAAATGTTAAAATTCACCACATGCAGATGATGTTCCCTCTTTTTCAGTTAATATTTTACAGGTAGCTTTAAATTGCATTCTCTTAGCCTGTCGCACTTCCTTTGTGCGGAGATTAAAATGTCGCTCAGCAGTTTGAATTCTTTTTATCCACAAGTGTAACAAATTTCTGTGCAAAATCACCAACAGTCAGACCAAGAGATTGCATTATTTTTAATCTGCCTTGATTGCCATCATTGAAAATGACAATTGCCTCATTTGTGGAAATATCGACAATCTTTCTACCACAACCTAAAGTTTTCGGGCATAACTTCCATATTATTGAGTTAATCGATTCATTGTTATTTTGGGTTTTACCCCCTTGACATTTTTGTAGGAGTTTAAGTTGTGACAGATCATTAAATATAGGTTTTATGGCATCCATTACTGCCACTGGCAATTTGTGATTGTGTCTAAAAGTTTCAACACTGCCCTCTAATAACTGATTTTGATATTTACACTAAGAATTAGGGCCTACAGGGCAAAAACTGTGCAATGGTTCTTCGTCGCTTGAACGCAGATGGAAATATACAGCCCAAACAGCTTTTCGCATATCTAACAGGCATGTTTTGTTTTGTCGGATTGCATTTCCATAGTATGATGTCACTAAGTCTATCATTCTGTCGGTCAACCTTCCTTTTCCACCTATTGACTTCCCATCACTGAGTTTAGAACTCAATTGTTTTAACTTCCGTAAACGAGTTCCCATTCTTTTTTGAACATGTCCAACACATTCAATTTTTGAAACGGAGATATTTTCTCCATATGGATTGGATGCAGTAATAGATGAGAAGGTTTTGGAGTCACCATCCCCGATGTAAGATGTATACCTCACAGAACGATGATTTATTGAGCGCTGAAATATACGAACCATTCCCACAGTCTCCATCATGCCAGCTGAACTATTGTGGTTTTTCAAACACTCTTTAACGTGAAGAATTTTCCAGTTTTTGTAAGCAGGTGACCCTTTTCTTCGTTTCCAAGAGTCACATCCCTTACAGTAAGAAGACATCACTTCCGCATCAATAACCTTTCCTGTTCTGTCCCCTATGACAGCACACACACCAACACGAGAAGAATAGCCACGGGTTTTCCACGTTCTATCTCTACTAATTATTATATGAGGAGAATTTGTCAACGTCACCTCCTCCAAAGCTGCATTTTGCATTGAAGCTTCTGCAACTTCTTTACTACACAATAGTTGTTTGTTTATAACGTTGTTATATAATTTTTCAGCAACTGGTGGAGGAAAGTCCACGACACCACAGAAAGTTGTCATTGCTGCATCGCCCTGACCGATTGTCCTCATCGCATACATAAAACGTCTGTTTATTTCAGGAATATTTTTTCTTTCACCCAAGATTTTTGAATTTCTAAACGAACATAAGTCATTACAGTTCTTGCATTGAATCGAAAAAACACTAGACAAACCTCTTACACATTGTTCTGTTAGTGTAATATCTCCACCACACTTTTTGCAAGAAGCAAAATTTTGAATGTTTGTAAACATAATATTTTTGTCAAAGAATCTATAGCCATCAAAACCATCATTATTTTCAATAAAAGATTAATCAACATCTTGCAACTGAATCTTCTTTCCAGATGCACTGTTGTTTAGCGATTCATGCACACTATGTACAGCTTTGCCCATCGTGTACATATTACCAGTAAACTTACTTTTCTTTAGACGTTTACCTGAAGGTCTTTTGGCAGATTCAGTCGAATTCATCATTAAAACGGTTATAAGAAACAAGTATTTTTCCTAAAACTTATTTTATATACACTATATTATATGAAAAGCATTAAACCAAACAAGTTTATCTGTTTTCAATAAAAATGAGTTCTCATAATCTTTTAGAGGATTCCTTGACATTGAAAGTCATTGGCAGGCTTGAAGCTTTCTTATTTCAAGAGGTGGTGGCTAAATGGTTACAAGTGACACTGAAAGTGTTCTCCCGCCTGCTGAACCAATTCCAAACAAGTGGCACTATAACCAGGAAAGTCAACCAAAGTCACCACAGAACCACACCATTTGCGTAGGATCACTATTTTGAATTAAGCGCACTACGGCATTAGCGGACAACGGCTTCTCAGCTTGTTCATGGCCTTGCAGCCTTGCTTTTTTCCTGGCAAATAGTCTGCAGACGACCAACAGAGATTGGCCTTTACACCCGGCGTCCAGTTGTGTGGGTCCCTTTGAATGTATCCAACAGGAAACACCGGTTATTTTGGAGTCTAAAACATCATAAAATCAACACAAATGTTCTTTTCAAATATGAGTTGAGATTCATTAGAGTGATTATCTTCGAGTTTTTAACTGGAGAGAAAATGGAACTTGCTGCCATCTCTCCTATGCAACATAATTCGACAGATTTGGTGGCAAAGGAATCCCTGTCAGGGGCAATATAATTTTGGGCTTTCGTGCACCACTGCACATCTTCGATGTTGGTGCTATCAAAGCACACCACTATAGGAATGAGGTCCTTGGAGTCAATGTGAGGTTGTTCCGGAAGGCTTTGTGTTCGGACTATATTTTTATAGACGATAATTAGCGGCCTCACAGAGCTCACAATATTGGGGAATTTCTAGAGGAGGAAGATATTCACCGTATAGTTTGGTCATTGAGGTCTCCAGATGTCATTCCTATTGAGCATATTTGGGATGGTCTAGGGAGAGTCATTTCTCTGCACAGCTTCTCTAGACAGGAGCTCAAGGTCCTACTTTTGAAAAAAATCAGCTTTGTTGCCATAAAACTTTTATTGAAATCCTCATAAACAATATGGTAGCACGATGTGAGGCTTGTATAGCATTGCTTTCTCACTTTATATTAGAGAAAGTTTCCTGATGTAAAGGCTTTATCTCTGATTCATGATTTTAAATAATTTTACTTGCCCTTATATTATATTATTTCGTAATTAAAACATTTTCAATTCTACTACATTGCTGTATTATTTCTTTCATTGTAATATATCTGTGTGCCAAATTTTGTTTCAGCACAGTAAATAGTTCATCAATTTTCACAGATTTTATGTTTGTTACCTTATTTTGGGAAATAAGTGTAAATAAGCCAAATTTAGATTGAGGGGTGGAGGAGACAATTACCACTTGGTTAAAAATAACTGAGAAATATCTGCACCGAGGACTCCATATGAAGGACATAAATATTCGATTATAACACATACCACTATTTATCAAACGTATTGAGAGTGAGGGTGAGTGAGTGTTTATCAAAGTCGTAGAGGGTTCAATGTCTTTAAAGGTCTGACATAGTGGGGAAGTTTAAAACGTAGAGCAGGGCTTCTCAAGCTTACAATATTTACGACTCATTAGTAAGCCATATAATTTTCATTGCGCCCCTCTACATGAAAATGACTATGAATTGAAATCAACTTCTTAAGTGCCAAAGACATATACACTCACTTCCAAAAGTTATGCACGGAGAGGAAAATGCTAATTTCCGGAAGCCAATCAGAATTGAAGAGGATACAATTCACTGCAGAGGTAGATGGAAGTATGCAAATATGTTAGGTAACAGCCAATCGTGGTTTCATGTCAAGAAATATGCAAAAAAGGGCAGTCTTATAAGAAGCCAGCTTTTTGAAAGGTTACAAAAGTTGATTGTAAGTGCTGATAGAAGGTGTTTAAAACTTTCGTACAATTTGTATGCAAGACATATCTGTTTCTATGACTTCCAGAAAACGAATAGAAGATTCTGAGCGCTGGCGTGATGTGGGGCGCATTGAAGCAGGACAGTCGATCACAGATGTTGCTCTTTTCTTCGGCATTCGTCATTCTGTAATTTCATGTTAATGAAAACAATTCCAAACCACACAGACAGTTGTCCGAAGGCCCGAAGGGCGGTCGCCCAAGGGTAACAACCCTCTCGGAGGAATGATATATTGCTATTGTAGCCAAGAGGAATCACAGAGTGACCTCCACACGTGTGGCATCTATGTTTACAGCGTCCATTGGTAAGGCTATATCTGCAGCTACTGTACGCCGAATATTACATATGAATGGACTGTATGCCCGGGTACCTCGAGTTTGTGTTCCTCTATCCGTCCAATCAAGAGGGGTACGATTAAATTGGTTCCGGGAATATGGCAATTGGACTGTGTCTGACTGGGGCAATGTCATGTTTACTAATGAGACAAGATTTGCTTTGGAGCCAGATGACAAGCGTATAAGGATATGACGTAAACAAGGAACACGCAATCAGCCCCAACACATCACAGAAAATCACGCATTCCGAGGCGGAAGCATTATGGTGTGGGCAGGGATTTCACTAGGATGCCGGACTGATCTGCACATTTTTAAACGCGGTTCTGTGACGGCTGTCTGGTATCGAGATGAAGTCCTAGGACCCATTGTGAGATTGTACGCTGCAGCAGTTGGCCCTACTATTCTTTTAATGGACGATAACGCGCGTCCCCATACAGCTGACATCGTCGATGACTACCTGGAGAGAGTAGGGATTGCGCGTATGGCGTTGCCAGCATATTCACCCGACCTTAATCCCATTGAAAATCTTTGGGATGCTCTCGGCCGTGCTGTATCTTCACGTTTCCCACATGCAGCCACTCTTATTGAGCTGGAAACTGCTCTACAAGAAGAATGGCGATTGCTTAATTCTGCTGTGGTTGACCACCTAATTGAAAGCATGGTCAGAATCTGTAAACTTTGTACACAGATAAGGGGGGATCACATACCCTATTAATGTCCTTTTTTTCATTTTATGCTGATTATTTTCACTTTGTACATAATTCTGTTTAAGTCTCCAGTATGACATTATCTGATAACTTACAAAAATGTAATATTGTTTTCATTCCTGTATATAATTATTGATTTTGTTTTATGTATAAATATATATGCTACTTTACTGCCAAATGTTGTGTCAATCAAAGCAGTATTTGTTGATTTTTTTGCATTTTACATCTTCGTGCTTAACTTTTGGAAGTGAGTGTAAAAACGTCGCGCTCAGCTAAATTATTATTTTTCTTGACGTAAGTGTACGCCTTTCTGAAGTACAATCGTTTCTGTGCACTGCTATCCATAAAAAATAATCTTCAGACTTTGGAATGCAATAAAAGGAAATTTATAGTGTGTGTCTGCGAAAGATTTACTTATATTAGAAAATTTCCTCACTCTCTCTCATTTCTTCCTTTTCTTCCCTTTCCCCCAATACATCACTTACGCTCGCCAAGGTGGAAAATGGAGACATTGGGGATTGAATTGAATAACTTTTAATGGACAATTAAGGGAAAAATTTAAACCGTACAAATTCAAGATAAGTGTTAATTCTGTATATAATTTTATATTTGAATAGCCCATGGGGTCACTAGTTATTTTTAAATGTGTTCTTAACTTAGTATTGCTAAAGTAATTCTAAAATACGTTGATACATTTGTCCAATATAAAATTAGATTCTCGAAATAGAACACATTTACAAATCAGTAAACTGAGTCTACAACAAAAGATGTGGCGACGAGCGTATCTCAATTAAATAAAACATTTATTAAGCTATATACATGGATGCATAAAAAAAGGTTAAATATTATCGCGAACGCTCAAAATGCCTACTACTCCATCCACAAACGCATCTAGAGGAATCTCTCTTTCCCTCTTACGGAGCTTGTCGTCTCCCCCTGTAGACACAGGCGAGAAGAGAAACTCCAGGCTCTCTACTGGCTCAAATGTCACCTGCTCGTAACTCTTCTTTCTAAGCTCTCTTCTGTCTCCGTTCGTAATATTCTCCCACCTTTGAGTTTTGGAAGCTGCAAAAACTCAAACACAACATATAAAATACAACAATATGAATAATAATATGGGTACTGTAAGATGTGTGCTGAAATAAAACAAAATTTACACCAAAACAATACTTTACAAAATACACTTTAGACGTATGTCAAACGCTTAGGAGAAATTACTTTTCTGCCTCTTTTTGTGCGAATGACAGAATCAGTCTGTTCTTTTGGTAAACTAATTTCTGGTTCTAGTAGTTCCAGGTTGTAAAGTCTCTGCACTGGTCTGACCAGTTCCCCAGTCTCAGTTCTTACTCGAGCGACTGCAACATGTCCATCTTTTCCCGGAATAAGTTCAATTATTCTGGCAAGTGACCACAGAGTTCGATTCTTTAAGTTATTTTTTAGTACAACTATATCTCCCACCGTTAAGGGTCTTGATTTCCGGTGGTGTTGAGTTTGCTGTCTCAGTTGGCCTAGGTACTCAATTCGAAATCTTTTTTTTAAGTTGTTCTCGGATGGCTTGAACATGTTTAATCCTCTTATTAATTTCTTGATGATCTAGACAATCTATGTCAGTTACATCTGACGTTTCAATCTCTTGCAAAAACATGGCTGGTGTTAATGGTGATAAATCATTAACATCCTCAGAAACGTATGTTAAAGGTCTAGAATTGATCGCATGTTGACATTCACATAGTACAGTATTTAGCTCTTCCTAATATAACGAAGCTCTACCTAACACCTTTCTCAAAATTTGTTTCAACATTTGAATCATTCTTTCCCAAAATCCTCCACACCATCTGGCACTGGGAGGGTTAAATTTCCACTTTATTTTTTGGATATTAGCCTTAAATGTTACTACATCCCAATCAATAGAACTTAGTGCACTATTAGTCCCAACAAAATTTGTTCCATTGTCCGAATAAATAATGCTTGGTCGACCTCTTCTCGAAATAAATCGTCTTAAAGATAGTAAAAATTCTGAGGTAGAAAGAGACGTAATTAATTCAAAATGCACTGCACGGAATACAGCGCAAGTGAATAATAAGACCCAACCCTTACGTTAATCTTTTAAATGAAGTGGACCGGCAAGATCAACACCAACAATTTAAAATATTTTAGAGTCACATACCCTATCTTTCGGTAAAGACGATGGCACCACTTCAGGTTTTTGAGCCGATAATCTTTTGCACCGAATACATTTTCGTATTATTTTTCTAACCAATTTCCATGCTTTTAAAATCAAATTTTTTTCTCTCAAATGATTCATTACAATAGATACACCTGCATGCAAAAATTCCTCACGTTTACGTACCATCATCAAATGAACAACAGGGTGATCGTTAGGTAAAATAATAGGAAACTTAAAATTCTCTGTACCTTCCCGAAAACTTAGTTTTGTTCTAGCACGCAAAATTCCAAATTCAGCTAAAAATGGCTTTAAAGGGCGCCATTTCTCATCCCTTTCTCCCTCAAAAGTTTCCCTTTGTATTAATTTAATTACAGTTTTTTCCGCATGGTCAAATTTAGAAAATGTTATTTCCGAGTTTTACAAACATCGGTTCTCTTGACATTTTTTAAAAAACGAAATATCCAAGCTATCATACGAATAACTTTTAAATATATATAAGAATAAAAATATTTACAGTGCCATTTAAACTCTTCAACTTTTCTAGCGGTATTCATTAAAACAGATTCCTTTAACTCTAAGTTTACCGCCTCTTCATCGGGACTGCTTTAGAGCTAGGCCATTGACCCTGACTTTCGTAAAGCCAGGAGGGGTCCTTCCACCATCTTAAATAAACTGTTGAGCGCTACAACCCCGAGAAAGTATATCTGCGAAATTCTTTTCCGAAGGCACGTGTTCCAAGCTACTAACATCAGTAAGGTTTCGTATTTCTTTCACCCGGTTATAAACAAATACCCCCACTCTTTGCCACGTTGTATCCATGCTAAAGCGGTCATTGAATCCGTCATATGAAAAACACGAACATCTGGCAAATTTAAGTCCCTTTTAACAAAAGTCGCAAGTCATGCCCCAATACTATATGCCAATAACTCTAAGCGAGGGATAGATATATTTCTCAAGGGAGCAACCCGAGATTTTGCTTGTATCAGTTTCACAAACACATTTTCCGCGTATTCTACCCTCAAAAATACACAAGCGGCGTATGCTCTTTTACTTGCATCACAAAACACTTGCAATGTTATTCATTCAATTCCATTAGAGCTCAAATTCAAACATCGAGGTATTGTAATACCTGCAAGTATAGGGAGTTGCTCTAACCACTTTTTAATTTGATCTAAAATAATTTCTGGGAGATTTTCATCCCAATTTAATTTTAGTTTCCCAATTTCCTGTAAAATTAATTTTCGGTTTAAAGTGACAGGTGCCGTAAAACCAATCGGATCAAAAATATGATTAGCTATGGATAACAATGACCTTTTAGTTATAGCCTTACCTTCATTTATCTGACAGTTAATTTTACATAATAAGTAATCATCTTTGAGGTTCCAAATTAAACCTAAGACCATAGCCTCAAAGTTATCAGGTTGTTTTTCCAACTCAGAAAATTTTTCTGGATTTAATAATACATTTGACTGCCAGTATCTTAAATTAAAATGCGCTGAAGATAATAATAATTTTGATTCTACTATAAATTTTTACAAATGTACTTCGGTCACAAAACTAGTTACACAGTTGTCAGCATAAAAATATTCCCTCAAAATTTTAGCTACATCATCAAAATTTGCAGGAGCATTATCTAAATAGTGATTTAATGTAACTCCTAATAAAAAAGGACTGGACGTCACTCCAAAAACTACTCGACGGTGAAGATAAGTTTTAATGTGGTCCCTATTTTCTTTATCATACCATATGAACCTCAAAAAATCTCTATCTTGCTCCCTTACTCCTATCTGTAAGAAGGCCTTTTCTATATCTGATATAACCCCAATCTTATATTTTCTGAAACGATTAAGGTGACTGCCTACGTTGAAAATGTGGTTTTTCGACCACATAAGGCAATTTTTTTTTATTTCAAAATATCATAGTTTGAACATTTTTCTTTCCAAAACAGTTTTTCTTTTTCCTTAACACAAAATAGAAATTAAGTTAGAGTGATTTTAAAAAACATCACTCTCTGCTAAAGGGAACCGGAAGTTGCAGAAAATTGCAATTTTTAACTCAAATTTTACAGTTTCTCTTTTTTTTTAATTTATAAAATATTTTTCCGTAATTTTTCTAGCGTTTAAGCCATTACTTTATTATCAGTGTAGTTATTTCTTGCTAAAAATTGGCAACAGACAGTCTGTTTACATTCTAGCTTGTGTTTTTCTTAAGCTATATGTTTGGTCTCTTTTTCTCACAAAAATTGATATTTTACTTTAAAAATTTGCTTAAAAGTTTTTTAAAACATTCTAAATATGGGCCATAATTATAAATCTCGCCCAAAAAAGCGAAAGTTTTCCGGAAATCAATATAGAAACAAGCGTTCAAGTATAGATGCTCAAGATACACCTACTGGAAGTATCATTGAACGGAAAACTGCAAGTGCATCAAAGCTTGAAGTTGTGAATGATAATTTCTCAGAAAAAAGTTCTGGGAATTGTAATGAAATATTCGGACATCGAATATTTGATATCACCACTTTGCTTTCTGTTTTTTCAGTACTCTGTTGCCCAATTTGTTTACATGATGAACTCAGTTTGACAGAGGACTCTAGGTATGGAATATGCTCAAACTTTTCCATAAAATGTAAGAACTGTGATTTCTTAAAAAGCTTTACTTCGTCGGAAAAAATCAACAATAATTTTAATCTGAATACTCTGATTGTTTTTGCCTTAAGAGTTATTGGAAAAGGGTACACTGCTGGAAATAAACTGTTCGGTATGTTGGACTTGCCTTTCCTTTCCAAAAAAGCTTTTCGAAATCAAGAATTAAAGATTCAGCAGGCTGCATCTATAGTTTCTATAGAAAGCATGAAAAATGCAGCAACTGAGGTAAAAGAACTAAAAAACTCGCCCAAAGAATCATTAAGCTGCTGTGGCGTGTCGATGGATGGGACTTGGCAGAACCGTGGCTACTCGTCTCACAATGGTTGTGTCAGTTGCATATCCATTGACACAGGAAAGATTTTGGACATTGAAATAATGTCACATTTTTGTAGAACGTGTTCAAATCTGACTAAAGTTCCAGGTGCTGCTTCTAATACACATGTTTGTTTCAATCATAAGGGTTCTGCTTCAAGCATGGAGACTGTCGGAGCATATCGCATATTTGAGCGATCAGAGAATCTACGTAAATTACAGTACACGGATTACTATGGTGATGGGGATTCCAAAGCATATGAATCGGTAAAAATATGTATGCTCCTAATACAGTTAACAAACTAGAATGCATTGGTCACGTGCAGAAAAGGGTTGGGACTCATCTCAGAAAATTAAAAAAAGTCGATGAAAGGATTGGGAGGAAAGGGAAAATTGACGGACAATTTGATCGATAAATTGCAAAATTATTACGGAATAGCAATTCGCAGTAATACAAACAATTTAGCAAACATGCAAAGCACAGTTATTGCTGCGTTTTACCACTGCTGTTCCAGTACCGAAAAGCCTATGCATGGTCAATGCCCAACTGGAACCAATAGTTGGTGCAAATTTCAAAAAGCAAAGGCACTTGGTAAAATATTCACCGCCAAATCCCCTGGACTTCCACAAAATATTATAAATATTGTGAAACCACAATACTTAAAACTGTGTGATCAAAAACTTTTAGAAAAGTGTTTGCATGGAATGACTCAGAACGCCAATGAGAGTTTCAATGGTGGTCTGTGGAACATAGTTCCTAAACAAAACTTTGTTGAACTTCAAACTTTACAATTAGGGATATATATAGCAGTTTTACAATTTAATGAAGGTTCTAGTGGCTTATTAAAAGTAATAAATAAGCTGGGATTAAATGTTGGTAGTTATATGGTACGCGTATTAAAATTGTATGACTATCGACGGATTAACGACGCAAAAAGACATTCACTACCCTTTACAAAATTGAAAAGGAAACAAACACGAGCTCACAGAAAGAAAAAAGGGTTGCGCCATGAAGAAAAGGAAGGTGTAACATATCATCCTGGTGAAATTTAGAAAATTTTGTAGAATATGTATACCTTTTTACATTAACATAAAACTTTAAATGAGTTTTTCTCAAAATTATGTTTTCGAAAGAAACTTCTTACGAGATGCATGATATTTTAAGAACAAAACAAGATAATGCTTTAAAATTTTGTGTGAATGTTTTTTGTACTATTTTTCATAAAGTGAACCAAAAGTTTTGTTGTAGGTTGAATAGTTTTTCATTTAGTGTAGTTTTTATGAAGAAAAACCTTAAAAAATATCAAAATCTTCATATTATAATGTATAATTGCCTGTAATTTTTTTGTATTTTAATATTTATCTTAGATTTTGGTCATTTTAAGAAGCACCATAGTATGTATGTTGTGTATAAAGGAAATTAATATAACTGCATTAGAATTTTTTGTACAGTGTTTCCCGTTTTAGTATAAATTTGGTAAAATTTCCTTCAAAACAACCAATTTTTCTAAAAGTACAATAATCATTTAAAAATGTTTATGTATTTACATATTTTTTTCTATTTTTCTTCCTAAAAATACTCAATTTGTTTCAAAAAATTGTTTTTTTAAAAAATTTGGGTCCGAAGGTAGGCAGTCACAGTATAGTCGGTATAACTTCAATAAGATATTGGGGCCCTTTTCTAAACAATTATTCAGAGAAGGATAACCCTTTGTTCGTGCGGACGCGTCAAACACAGGCCTTATTTTACTCGTACTATTTTCTTTAATAACGGGCTTATGTACGGGAGATAATGAACGAAATTTTCTTTGTTATCATTAACTTCTTCAATTATTTTTTCTGATAACCAAAGGTCTAAAACATCTTGATACTCCTCAAATTTACCGGAAGCAATTAATTTTCTTTTAGTACTTTGAAGTCTATTTTCAGCTAATTTTTTATTAGATGATAAAAGTTCACTGTCCAGAACCCAAGGCAAAGTTACCTCACATCGACCACTATAATCTTCACTTATGGGTTTTTGAAAATTATTTAATGTCTCTTTCTGAACTTCTAACTTTGACTTAGTTTCTACGGGATCTGTAATACCAAGAGAATCGAGTTTCCACAATTCGGAAATACACATTTCCTTTACAGACATTGATGTAACATTCATAAAATTATTTTTATCAAGCTTAGTTTCATTTCTATAAATTTTCCCCATAAGCGTCCAACCTCACTTAGTTTTTATCGCAACAGGACCAGATTTTAAATAGAACATAGTTCCAGTCAGTAGGTTTCCAGCTACATCTGCTCCTAGTAATATATCTATTTTCCCTCCCAAATTATGATCGATATCTGACAAATTAATTTTTCTAATTTTTAATTCCTTTATCCAAGGACCATGGCTAATACTCGGCACATCATTACACATAATTTCTTGGTCATACACATTTAGATTACAAGTATAATAATTATCAATATCAGTTAAGCAAATTTTATAACATTTATGTCTAAACATTTTTGTTTTTGAACCACCAAACAAAGAATGGACAAATTCTTCTGTTCTTTCATATTTAAATCCCAGTTTTTCAGCAGTGGATTTTAAAATATAGGATTTTTGAGATATTGTGTCAATTAAAGCTCTTACTAAACTCTTATGGTTTCCGTTTTTCAACATAACCACAAGAGTCTGCAAGAGAACTTCAGAAGTGCAAGCTTGATTAGCTAAAACATTAGTGCTGTATGAACTAGCTGACGTGCTATTCTCAGTGCTTCCACTTTAGGTTTCTAAACCAGATCTCAAAGGCAATTTTGAACATAACACAGCGTAATGCCGTTTATTACATATTATACATTTAACATTTGAACTACATGAATGTGACATGTGACCCCTTCTTAAACAAATGTAACACACGCCTCTTTTCAGCACAGCATTCTTCTTAAAATCATATGACATAGAAGCTGCTTCACACCAATTTTCAGAGGCATGCGTTTTTTCACAAAATACGCAATTATTATCACTATTCTTGTATTTAAAACCTTTCCTGTCTTTAATGTTACTATTAAATAAATCGGCAGCAGTTGCAGTAGTGGAAATATTTTCTAATTTTTTCTTACAGTTAATTCTCTCAGAATCAAAACCATTTCTGGCTAATTTTATTCTATCTTCACTCGATACTTCTATAGATAAGAATATCATGAGAGAATCAAGGTCTTTCTTACCTGATTCATCTGTCGAATATCCAACATATCTCTCCCAGGCACGCAGAATTTCAGGGGGAAGACAGGACTCCACCAGCGGGAGCAGCATGACAGCATATTTCTCTTTGGTTACTCCAAGGGTCTCTAAGGCACGTAGCTAGGTCTCGATCTTGTCATATAGCGAAGATAACTATATTTTCTTCACTTCTGTGTTCTGTAGCACAAGCTTCAAGAGTTCTCTCACGTACACTTGAATCAGGACATCCCCTTGTCCGAACCGCACTTTCAGATACTAGAAAGCCTTTCTGTAGTTTTCATTGGTCGCTGGAAAGCTTTCAATGATATCCCTAGCCCAGGATTTTGGAGCTGTTGCCTGAATTAAATATTGGAACTTGTCTGCGTCATGAATGTTCTCATCTTCATGGATTCTCTTAAACTCTCTCTCTCTGGTTATAGAATCTCAACCAATCCGTCAACTCTCCGGAAAATTGTTGAAACTGGATCTTTGGAAGACGCATAGATGAGGAAGATGATGTGACCAGGCCTTCTGTCCCGAAGGATCATTCTCCATCAGGTTTTTATACCTGATTTCCCAGGAAATAATTTTTTTACATAACTTTCAATAATCTCACAGTAAGCAGCTTAAAGGCTCGGTTTGTGCAATCCGTTTGTTTCAACTGTCGAGCTGTGACGTAGAGATAAACCATGTTCTGAAAATCTTCTGTGGTCACTCGAAGCAACTGTAAATGAATTCATTCTCGATCATTCTCGAATCGTATGGTGATTTTAAAATTGATATCAATTTGCATTATGGCTTATAGAATTTATTTATCACCAGTATTAGATACTATAGTTAATTGGATGAAATTAACATTAGTCGCTGTTTAGCTAAGGAATGAGCTGTTGGAGAAATGTTTCGTAACTATAATATACTGTTACAGGTTTAAGCTAATATGAAGATGTCAGTAATTATCGATTTCTTGCGTTACATATCCACTTCGCTAGATATTTCAAGACATTAAAAACCATACATTATTTTTAGGTCTTTGTTAGCAAAATCCTAGCAATGAGCCTTCAATTGCATTGAAGAATATTCTTTACAGTAATCACTTCTTAATTTAAGGGGGTCCAATACGTCCATAGAAGCCCATGTTAAATTGCATAAGTTTATGTACCCTATTCTCAGAAACTACTTACTTCTCATGGATAAAACTTTTACAGTAGGTTATGTGTAGTATCAGTAAAATTGTAATGAAGTTTTTTTTTTGTATTTTTGTTAAAAATTTTAATTAATTATGATTTTTTTTAAAAATTGTTCAATTCCCCCCCCCCCCCGTAAAATTTAGATTAAAAAAGTCATATCTTGAAAAGTTTGCTAGACATATCTAATTCCCTCCGTTAAAATGTTTTAACATATTAAATGTATGTTTATTGAAAATTTGAGGATTATGTAATGAGTCGTTTTTGAGAAAAAGGTGCATAGATTGAAAAATATTACATTTTGAGAAAATCAGCATTCAAGTAAAAATTTATAATTTTGAGATCATTTACTTTTTTAGTACTTTCCAGAAGCATACCAAGCCTTATTTTTACTCTCTGCTCATACAAAGGACTGTTTTAATTTTTTTAAAATTATTTTTAAGAATTTTGCCTTTTTTGGAATCTCAAAATGCTTTTGTTGAGCTATATGAATCCTAAATGCAACTAGTTTTTTTGAAGCAGGGCACACAGTTGTAACTTGGTTTAGTATTAGAATGTCTTAAGATCATCAATTTAGCTACATGACTCATATCGAACTATGCAATAGCCATATTTACCCATAATTTTATATAGTTTTTAATTCCATAAATGTGTGTGTGTAGATCTTGAAGTCACTGATCATAGGGTGCTATTAACTGACTCATTTGAGGGTTCTGAATATGTCTATGTAAACATTTTTTTTAGTAACATAGGATCACCCATGTCTCTAAAACTTGTCTTCATTGAATTCTTTATCGTATATATCACGCGTGTGTGTGTTTATGATCATAGTGCCTTTAGTTACATTTGACTTCTATCTTTGAAACTTGAAATAGGCATTTATACCAGCGGGACACAGTCCATGTTGAGGGCTCTCGTTTGAGACAGAAGATGAGAATGAACAGCCCAAACAGAAGTTTTCATGCTGTGTAAATCATTGAAAATATTTCTGATAGCCATACTATAATATCTTTGAATTTTTGATATTGAAATGTGATTATTTGGTTTCGACCACTTAAGCGTTTTAATTCACTTAAAACTTTATACTCCCTTTTCGCTTTTAAGATCCAAAAGACGTGTATCCGTACACTTTTGAATAACCCCAACTCAGTCCAATTTTTCCACCTGAACATCATATGGATTCGCGCTGAATAGAAACTCATTGATGCGCGTCAAGGAGTAGATTTAATTAGTATATATATATATATATATATATATATATATATATATACAACTACTTCTAATTATCGTATTTTCTCATATATATCATTTTAAAAACAAATATTTGAATTCTTTAAAAACATAAAAAAGTGAAAATCAACAATTTTTCAAAAATCCATGTGCCGGACACTCTTAAAGAGGACAGGCACTGAATTTCTGAAACAAAGGCATGTGAAGCAGTTACCCCCCCCCCCAAGTGTCCCTCTCTCGATGTCAATTACCTCGAATTATTTTTAGTGGATCTCCACTTATTAAAAGAAACATGTTGTCGAATTCAATGTCTTTAAAACTAATTAATTGTGCAGCTGCGAGATTCTTTTTTTTTCTGTAATGCTCACGTAACCTCCTGCAAACCCACAGCTGGGAGTCAGTAATAATCCATTACTAATAATTCAAAACTAGGATTTTTTTTAAAAATTTGCTACAGGTTCTTAATCTTCTTCGGCGATTGATGTTCACTAAACCCGTTGTTAGAGGATCTCTAATCAACAGAAAAATATGACAAATATTCAATTCTGTAAGACAAATAGTTCAAAAACTTGAGTTTTTTAACGAGTGTTCAAATGGCCTGGAACGCCTGACATCGGTGCTGAAGGGAATTTCTTAGGTATTTTTAAGATTCCTCCCGGCAGTATTGTGGTAGATGACGATGAACGGAGGTCATGAACACCGATTCTTCTGGAAGTCGTCATTTGAGACTTCTGGCCATACAATGCCAGCCAGAAAACTTCTGTTAATAATTTTGAAAAATTACTGTACTACAACGTTTCAATAAAATACTTTCCATAATATTGCTGAGCCTCTGCTTCTTTGCACCGCAGCTGCAAACGACGGCATTTGCGATCCTTCGTTCCTAATTGATTCCGATTCGTCTCTGTACCCTCTGTATACCCTACGAGTTCGTTGGCTTGGTAGAAAACCACCCTACGGGGAAGGTGAATCCATAAAGTATTGCTTAACCCTAATTTGTTTACCTAATTCAGTGACAGATTCAGAAAACATAATATTTCTCCATTTTAGTCCAAAGACTCTTCCGATATTTTCATTTTTGATAGCTCTACACCTGTATTTCTTGTATTGTCTGCTTTAATCCAATTTTAAAACGGTATTTTTTCCAAAATTTATTTTTTATATGTTTCTTAAAATCCAATTTCATTCTTTCTTAGCCTACGAAGTACAATTTTGTCTGTTATATTTTTTAAAAATTTTATTAAACTATGTAAGCATATATATACAATCCCGTTCCCTCGAATAAAATAATTAATGCAAAACGAAGCATTTTTCCTCCAATCTTAACTTCTTTTTAATAATCATTGCAGTGGGTTTATTTTATTTATTTAAAAATATTTTACGAAAGCATTTATGCTAAATTTAGATCAAAGTAAGACCTTTTTGGAGTTACATTTCCTAAAAATAATACCCATATTAAATTTTTTTTAAAAAAACTATATTCGGCATCATTAGAAATAGATCAAAATTAAATTGAATTTCTCAATATTATACATATCCATGATTTTTTAATAAGCATTTGAAATTTCCCCTTTTTTGTAGAAAAAATTATTAATGTATGTTTATTTTAATAAATTATTTTGAAAAAATAAAATTCCAAATGCCAATAAAATTCTTATTTCTTTTTATTAATGCAAATTTTAATTATTTATCTCAGAAATATTCTATTAAAACTCGGTTGATCTGCAAAAATTGAATCTTGGGAAATAAAGTTATATTTTATGTCCATAAAATATATAAATAAATCGCACATTGAGATTATGAATTTAAACTGCCATTATTATGTATTTACCTTAATAATTTAGTTGATCACTTAATTTACTTTGAAGCATTTTGAGTGTTTCCTTTAGGAAGAAAAACATTGCTTCATTCTTGAAAGTTTAAAAATAGAATCACGCAAAAGTTAATCCTTTCTAGCTTCCAGGAATTGATATTAATAGAATTTGAGAAATAAAAACAATTAATAAAAGAGTTTTCGCTTACATAAATTAAATGACTCTTTCAAAAATGTTCCGAGAGTTTATATTTTTTTTAACAGAGACCAATACACAGTTATACTTTGGATAATTACCTTAAATATAAGATAATTATTTCTTGAATTCTATTTCAAACTGGATAAAAATGATTGCAGTAAAATAAATCCAAAGGGAATTTTATTTAAAATGAAATTAATTATCGTCAAAAATCATTTAATTTTATATACACATCGTATTTTTTTAAATTCTTAAACAACAATTTTATTTGGCTCAAATTTAATCTAATTTATACCAGCATCAATTAATTATTTTACTTGTGCTTCTTTTAAATTAATTGCAAATTTTAGATAAAAGAATAACATTATATATTAACTTAATTAAAAAAAGCACTGACATCCAATTAAACTGAAAAGTTATTGAAAAATTCACCCACGGAATATCTTAAAAATTTTTACCCACCCACTTTATTCCGATAATAATGCTAATATTTTTTTAAGTTTATGCGAAAAAGAAAATCAATCATTTTTGGTGTTGATTTTTCATAATTATTCAATGCCTTTAAAATAAAATTTATCTTTTGCTTTTTAAATCCAATTTATTTGATGCCTCTTCAGTCGATAGTATTCAATACATTTTAAGCACACGGTCTTTTTAACAAATCAAACAATATACTTGCAAATCAAAAATAAAAATCATTTCCAATAATGATGAAGTTGGCATGGAAATAGTAAGTGCATTTCTAAACAAAAGATAGTTTGCTTCATTTGATTATGATTGAGTGAATGAAAGATCTCATGGCTCAAGAGCAGATATCGACTTAACTGCGTCAATCAAATATTAAAGTATTGCAAATCTTTTTTTAAAAAATTATCTAAAAATGTAAACAAGAACACAATTTCTGTAGTAGTATTAAAACATAAAATTAAATATAAAAATAAAATTCAAAAGATAAAAGCAAACCAATTTTGGTGGGGTACGCCCTACAAGTCAGGTAAGGTTAAAACAGTTTAAAGAAAATACGAAACAAAAACATTTTACATCTATTTTAAGGCGATATGGTACCCTAAAAATCATTAAACTGTTGAAAACTTTTTATTGGCTTATTTGATACCTCAAATCATTATCAATATGACTATAAAATTTCAAAGCTTTAACTACATTTTTTTTATCAAGTTATGGAGCAATGTTTGATGCTGGACAGCAACTACCACGCCCACATTTCAGATTATTTGCTAGAAAAGAGCCTGTCATTGTTTTTCTACCGCGCGTAAATGAGACGGACATTATATACGCAGTAACAAATCATTTCAAGAAAGAATTGTACAATTCATGCAAATATTCTAGTTTGTGAATTGTTTATTGAAGAGAAAATGGATTTGTGGTTAAGATTTAAAAGTTGTGAGTGCTTTTTATGATATTATTATGAATGAAATTAAAACTTCAAAATGGATTCTCGCAAAGCACACATATTAAATTTCATTTTGATAACTCAAATAATTAAAAATCTAATCCGTATAAGAATAGAAAAACTCTCTAATTTTTATATATTTGTTTTGGGGTTAATATATATATCCCATGTGCGCGAGATTCAACACTTTTATTATTAAAATATTTTAAGATATTTATTTTAACAAATGCACATATGCAGTTCTTAGGTTTTGATATATTTTACCTATAAATTGCTATTTGATTTTGCTTTAATTCGTGTACAATATTTAACATGCAAAGGCGTTTAAAATCATGGAAATAAAAAATAAAGGCATAAACATCTTTTTTACATGTTGTGCATTAGGTCTGAACATGGAATTAGCTCCGAGGTATGTGTATTTATTTTTTTTTTACAATTATTAACATAAAGTTTTATGAAATATTGATCTTTCATTCGTTTTTTTCTATATATTCATTGTGGAAGTGTACTGTTTAATTGTTCTAAATTTGTGCAATTTTTATGGTAAGCAGTTTTAAATAAGCTAACTAACATTTCATAAAAGTTTCAGACCATTCGATGAATATTATATCATGTTATTCATGGAATGAAAACTTCAAACTCATATTTCTCCTTGTTTAAATTTTGTTCAAATACTGCTATTCAAAACCCTAAGGCTTTTTTGATAACTGAGGTATGGGTTTAAAACTTTTATACATGTTCTGAAATGTCTGATTTGTAAAACTGTGCATGGAATTAGCTCTAACATGTTTAGTACTTTATCTAAAAAATTTCAAAATAAAAATTAATGTTTTTCTGAGAATTTTTGGAAATTTATATATAAAAAATTAATAAAAAATTAAAAATCAGCAGCAGGAAAAAACCAATGGACAGTTTTATGTAGTACATTATAAGGTTGTGACGGATCTATACGGTTTCCACTAACCTTCTCTATTTTTCTTAAAAGTTTTATTTATTTCAACCAATCTCCACCGAGAGCCAGAGCGTGATTTATGCAAATGAGATATATTATATAAGTTCAGGTTTCGCGAGTTAACAAAAAAAAGTAAAGTGAAGAGTTAGAAGAGTGAAGTCAAATGAATTGAAGCATAGGTAGATCAACACGCATTTGTTGACATTAGTAGATAGCAGTTACTTGACGAGCTACGCCGGGGAGCAGTAGATTGAAATTGGAAAAGATCCCGTATTACCGAGTGTGGATCCTTCTCCATTATCCTATCCAGCCAGTAAGGGATTCATCATCACGACAGAACAGCCGATGTTAAAAGATAAGATTAGTGATTTAGAATATTGTGAATATGTGTACGTGTTTTAGCTGTAATTGTACGTGTTTGATCTTTCGTGGATTCAGTCGCGATTCCATAGTTCCACTATTAGTAATTCCCTTCTCATACTCCCCTGTGTTTTATTTCTCTTCAATTTGAATCGTGTGATTATATCCTTCTGTGATTAACAAGCATCAATAAATATAGTGATTTGCAATTATGCCTCATGATTATTCAAACCCGCCTACTCGTCCAGAAACATTTAATGGTAGACGGGGAGATGATAATCTGAGGGAAGGATTTAATTCACGACAAGGTACATGGAAAAAAATTTTTGAAAGAAAAGAGACATATTTAAAAAAGCCTTAAATATTTAGGAAATGTTTAAAAAACTTTAAAAAATTTACATTTTACAAACATTTTGCAACAAATTAAAAAATTTTTGCATGGAATTTTTATTTAATATTAACCTGTATAAAATACAATTAAAACCAAATATCAAATATTAAAAATAAAAAAAAATTGTGAAGATGGTACCATATCGCCTTAAAGCACTTATAACAAGTTGAAAATTACATTACTTTAAATGCTATGAAAGTTATTGTTTCTTCTTTTACTTCCTGCTATTCTTCAATTCCTATATTAGTTCACAATCTCCCTATATTTATTATGTTCAAATTTTCAATCGCTAATAAAATGCATTTTAAAGCCCTCAATTGAGCTGAAATTTTATATACACGCTAATGTATATAAACCATGCTTTATATATACACGCACGTATATATACACTGTTTTATATACGTCTAATGGAACAATTAACACATTTTAGCTCTAGACTACAATCTATTTTAGAAGGCCCGGTGGATGCACATCTAGAGCACGTTAATTGACCACGGCAGGAAGTTTGAGATGGTCCAAAACTCTGGCACTTGAAACAGCACAGAAGACTAAGTATATAGGGATGGATCTTATACAGTTTAATTAACCTGCTTTTATTGTAGTCCGAAGTTTAGGGCTACTGAATATCAAAATTAAGTGTTTAGTCTGAATTACAGCTGTATTTTTTTTAATTACAATTATTTTGATAGGAATTACAACCTGACCTGAAACCTCGCGAGGATTTCAGCCTCAGAAATGCACAGTAGGTCAGGTTCCGAAATTACACATTTGCTGGAATTGAGAGATATTTGTGAACAAACAACAAGTGGACAATCAAGACACGTTTCAACATATAAATAAGAGTTGCATTGTGAACAGGAGGTTTAATTTCAACAAGTAAATAGCCGAATCTTATTTCCTTTTACTGATTTCGGTTCACCAATTCCTTGAAGAGCTTTGAAAATCGCAAAAGAGGATTTTTGGGATTTTCTGTACTAGGCAATGGCAGTATGAAAAACGTAAGTCCCTAGCAATTACATCAATTTTAAGTGATGTGGGTAAAACAAGGCCATTACCTGGGTGAAGCTGACTTGGATCTGTAGGCGCTATTACAACTTCACCCGGGCGTGAATCCACCCACCACGGAGTCCAACAACGGAAGCAGTGTGCCGATCAATTGAAAAAAAAAACCAGGTACGGCTCTTACCTGGAGTACACCCAGAATATAGCACCACCGCATCTGGATGAGGATCTAACGGGTAACCCCGACACTCCTAATCTGTAGCACTAGCTCTACATCAACGTTTCCGAAGAGACTTATCTACCGAGTAACAGGAGTGGGCTCAGTCCTGCCTCCCATCTACAGCGAAGCGTGGGCCAAAGAGAACGCAAAAGATATCCCTAGGAACCCATTTTCCTCCTTAAGGGACACTACATACGACAAACATGCTGGTTGGAAATCCAACGAAGTTAGTAAAACAATACGAGTATCAAAATAAAGGAAATAAAGTTAATAACAAAGGAACCAAATTAATACATTACAAAATGAAAACGAAACGGTGTTGTCCCTTTCGCTGCGCATCCCGCATTTTCTACAGACAACGTACATGTAGCAAAACTGCAAAATTTGCGCAAACCTTGATTTCCACGGTTATGCAATTTTTCCGACTATATAGCTGTGCAACCCGTGTTGTTCCTTCTTATATATTTCATTTATAACTTTACTTTCATATTTTTATGTGATCAAATTCTAAATTTTAAAATAAAAACTCTTTTACAATTTTTTTTTTGTTTTTGTATTTTTTAGTTCTAATTTGTACTAATAAAAAATCAGGCAATTTTTGAACCTACTTTGATAAAATAACTATGCAGCGAGTTTGTTAATAACAATGAATAACATAATCCAAACAAAAATAAAGAAAATTTGAGTTGTATTCATATATATTAAAAAAAAATTTATGTAGACCCGAATAGAAAGAAAAAGAAGAAATTCGATGACAAGTACGAGGGTCGAAAATAGAAAAGAATCAATCGGGTCGCCTGCGTTCGTGACACCCACGTTTACCAAAGACAGCAAATTCTTTGGAAAAAGGAAAAGGTCGTTCGAGCCACTCTGGATTTTGCCACCCGTACTTATCTGAAGATGAGACCCCTGAGGGCTCATTCGATTGTGACTTAAAATTGTAGGGTATGTGGGTTGTGGTAAGTATACATTTAATTTGCACTAGAATGATATAGAAATGCTCAACAAACATAGATTTAAACGTGTATCTTACAACAATGGCACGCATTTATTATTTAAGCAATATTGTTTATTTTTGTGTTTATTATTTATTTATTAGCAATTAATAATGGTGTATTGGACTGATTATAATTTCCCTTTCTTTGTGGATTGATATTATAATAGTGAAGGACTAGTATTTATTTTTTAGAAATGAAATTTAATTTATACAGTCCTCAATTAACAAAATTATTTAAAATATTTATTTGATTTATTTTCACTTAATCTTTTACACGCCAATGTTGCAATATTGGAACATCAATTTTGAAATTTTCTCAAAAATTCAATTTTATTCATATTGTTCAGTAAAAATTATTTTGAAGACAAAGGTTATGAATTAATTTTTTGAAATTGAAGTACTGTCGCTAAAGTAAATATTGTCTCTGAGAAAAAATTCTAAATTATGCCTTTTTCTACTTTTGATAGGGCAAAATTCAAAATTTCATATAAAATTCAAAATTTAAAAAATATTTTTTTTATTTTGTAAAAGTAATTAAAAATGATTATTTTAACTTAAGAGTGCAAGATATAAAATATTGTTATTATTTTACTATTGGTTTTGAAATTCCAATGTTCCAAGGAACATTGGCGTGTAAAGACATACTTTTTAACACAATGCAGTTATTATGTTTACAATTCACAGAAGAGTGGGAAAAGATTTCTGAACGCTGAAAACTTATAGTATGTGTTGGAAGAAAATATTTATGACTTAACTTTCGTTTCGGCTCCCTCTCTCAACTCCCCTTCCCTTTCAACCGTTTCTGGACAATCTCAAGTGAATTTCTCAGCTGCAGTAAAACTACCACGTGTGTTTGTTCACATAGTTAGATGTAGCGTGTGTCTTATTTGAGGAACGTCACTCAATAAGGTCTCATAACATTTTGTGTTTCGTCAGTTAGTGAAAATCCATTACGCTGATAAGATGTTGCATTCAAAGCCATTCCGTACTGTAGAAGAAGCTTTGGGATATTTTTTATACACAATCAGATGGTGAAGAACCTATTGATATTTGCCATACTCCCCTAGAAGACAGTGGGTACTGACTGACGAGGAAGATAACGATGAATATACTTTTGAGCTTGTTCTACCAGTAGATGTTTCTGGCAAAGTCGAAATTTCTGCAAGCATAGATGATGATGAAATACTTCATGCATGTCAGAAAAGCACAACGAAAAAGTTCATCGAGTGCGAAAAAAGATTGCTTGGGAAATGTTTTCCTGCTGTACATGGGCAATAAAAATAGTGTAGGACATAAAAAAATACATATAAGAAAAAACAATAATATATTTAGTCTTTATTTCTCATTTTAAAAATTTTTGGTAAATCTGTATTTTTCTAGTTTTTTTTTGTGCTTTATTATACTATTAGCTTTGAGAATTTTGAAATGAAGGCTATTTGTTTATTTCTTTGTCTTGCTGATGTTTTCCTTAATTGTTTCTAACACGTGATTGTAATTTTCTGAAATGTATAAATTCCTTGTTTATAAATTATATTTTCAACTTAATCTGTTTTATTTTGGAATTATATTTAAAAGTTTACTTTAGATGTGTCACCAGCAGGGGACACCCATCGTTGCACGTGC
Organism: Trichonephila clavata; assembly: GCA_019973975.1. NCBI lineage: Eukaryota > Metazoa > Arthropoda > Arachnida > Araneae > Nephilidae > Trichonephila > Trichonephila clavata. Next base: position 53,268 of record BMAO01036825.1, read on the forward strand.
CCCCCCACCTATAGGGGTATATTTAAAAAACTCTGGAGCGAAAAAATGATAGATTTTTCTCGTTTACACGCAAACTTTTAGTTCTTTTCCCCCATTTTAATTTTAGATTTTTAAGGCCCATTTCAATCGTTTGTCGAGTATCATGCCCCTCCCATACAACGGGGGGGGGAGTGAATGATGAAATCCTGTTGGGAAATGTTTAATGACACCTCTGGTTAAGATACTACTTCTCAAAAATGTATATAATAACTGATATTGGAATTAAATAACATTGGTCGTACTCATAAAAAACATGTAAAAAAACTAAATGGTACTCGCCAATGTTCTATTTTTGAAACATGCTAAAAATTAAAAACAAAATTAATTTTTTCTCTTTTATAGATCTTATGTTTGAATTTTAATTTGATTTTTATCAAAATTTAGTTTGTTACCTTTCAGTCATATTGCGGCGTATAAAAGGTTAAAATAGGAAATTGTTTTACAAGATAAGAATTTAAATAAACTGTTATAAAAGGGATGATAGTGAACTTGAACACTTTTAGTTAACTTTTTTCAATAATCATTGTTCCTTAATATTTTTTTCATCTATTAATTATCATGCGGGATATTTATTAGATAAATGTTGCAAACGTATCACTTTCACGTGGCATACTTAAAAGCTGTCGAGTTCTTATTGCCGGTATCGAACTATGTTGCAACGACCGATTTTCCTGCAAGACAATCTCTGTAAATAATAAGAAAGGAACAAAGGAGGAAAACGACTGGCTCGAAAAGGGATACCGTTTCATTCCAATCGTCTAATGCATGCACGAAATGATCTGGAGACCCAAAGGACAGTACAAATCACTATGCTCCAAAATAGCATTCATCAATGGGGATTCCACTTACTACTTAGGGCTTACTATTCAATTTATCAAAAGCGTGAAAATAAGAATATAAATGTATTTTGTGTCCCAAATAGGCATCTGGAATATATAAAGTTCAATAGACTAAATCTAATTTTCGAATAGTAGATATCAGTTCTTTATTCGAGGGCTTTAATAAAATGGGAATTTGTGAGGATCGACAACGTTTTATTATCCTATCAACATCAGCAACTGCATTTGTTCATTTAATTTCGAATACCCATGCTTTAAAATATCCAAATCTTCCTTTAATTATTTGTTACTGAATGTTTCCGCCTATTTCTGTCCGAAACAAATATCACAACCCATAAACCTTATACTTTTAAACAATGTAGTGTATGGTAATTATAAATTAAAGTTGGTCAAAACTAAAGAATAGAATAGGAAACATGAAACTTTGTAACAAAGTTCCCTAAAGAGCAGTGTGTGTTATTTTATATCAATACATATAAACATCAATACTACTCACACGAAAGTGCCATGATTCGAATAACGATTTTCCCCCCATTTTGTAAAATTAGATAACGTTGTCCGTCCATTTGTTTCCCAATACATTTCATTATTTTGTAAAAGCTCTCTATATAAATATAGATAACGCTTCTTTAGAAGAAAACTACGTGATATGATACCTTTTATGAAGAGAGTTTTTGGAATTTCGTACCACTTACAGGCGGTTTCATTGTTTCATTTACTTTGCACATTTGAATTGTATATAATAACGTCGGCTCATTAGCAGGACAGTCATGTCATGATTGACGTATGGAGGATCACGTGTCTAAATGGGAAATTGTGTCTTTATAAAAAGGCGCAGATGGTTTGCCCCTTTCGCCGAGGACAGAACGCGTGCGAATGTTTTTGAATGTTGTTTCCTTTATTTCTTCATGCATTATATACGCCTGCTAGCCCAAACGATGAATAGGATAGAAGCTACCTTTGGGGTTGAGTGTCCATATCCTATTGAAATAGCCAATTTGAATAGAGTGTACAGGTAGGTGCCAATGATATTCAAAGAGTCACACACTGAAAACATGACTGGTCGAGTTTTTTGTCTAAAGAAGTTGGATACAACCCCGTTTTGAAGGAGAAATCGAGGTGCAGGACAATTGTTCACTCGTACCAATGGAGTGCGATTGAGAAAGTGTGAGTAGGGAGCAAATATTGGGCCTCGCCTAAGAGAGGTGGCAAGAGGCCCGATAATGACCCACCCCTAGAGTTTAAAGGAGTTTGGTTCGGAATTGGAAAGGGGCTTTTTTCGCCTTTCTTGATCTCTTTCTCTCGATGGCCTGACCAATTTTTCCACTCTTCAAAATTTTGGCTTTTGCGGGGGAAGTTCGGCTTTTCCCTCAGGACCGAATGACTTTTTGCTTGACTTCTTGATCTCAAGGGCCTGACGAAATCTTCGCCTTACACATTTAGAGTTTGCGGGCGGAAGTAAGTGAATATTAACGTTGCACGAGGGCTTTTAGTGACATACATCGTAATTTTGGACCACGGTCAAGTAACGAGGACAACACCTAAGCTGCCTCATCCCTTAACTACCACACCAACGGGAGGACTTTTGAGCTCTCAACAGATTTAAAGGTTATCTCTCCAATATACGGCACGTCTTTTTTGGCATTGGGCTTGAACTTCCGGCATGCCTGCCATAGAAATAAAGTTACTTTTAACAATTAGTCGTGTTCCCTTTAACGCTTTTCAACATTTGGTATCAATCTTGTCTGGTTTAATTTTAAATCTCTTTTAGTAGTGTCCAGTTTTTCTCTTTCTTTTTTTTTCGAGATTGGCAACTGCGCTGAAACTCCTTCACTCTAGGAAAAGCATTGAAAAGCTTCCTCACAATATTCCATTAGTCAGGACAAATAACACGTTTGACTTTTTAAAGCCAAAATTGCTGGCATTTGTTTCTAAACTTTAAGATCTTCGTTAATGCGTATTAGTTACTATTGTAATTTGACATTTTTTTTTCAATACTACCATATGAATTCATTGCCTGCTGCGGTATTACCATAGTCAAAGCATTCTCAAACCTGGTTTCAAAATCTGAATAAAAGGCTTTTAAATGTTGAATGTTGGTTAAAACGCTCTGATAGATTGTTTGTGACAAATTTAGAAAATTCGGGACCTCCAGTATTATACTTCTTTAGCTTAAATCCGGAAAGAAAAGCTGAAATGGCTCTTGTTTTAATAAAATTTATGCTGCCACCTTGCAAATGCAAATTAACCTCATTAAATTTAGTAAATGAATCTGTTAAAGTGGTAAAATTTGGTTTACACGTGATTATAAATTTTCTTTTAAAATTAAAGTCACGATCTAGTTTAATGAGAGCCTGTATGACATATATACCAACTTACACATCATAGACCCACAAATTAATTTTGGCTAACGTAGACCCCCTTGGAGGTCGTCATAGACCCCTGGGGGTCTATATAGACCACTTTGGGAATTACTGGGCTAGGCGGTGCGGTGCATAGGGTATTCAAGCTCGGGGGCTCGAACTCTGACCACTAAGTAAGTCGAATTTGCGAGATAATTTCTCCCAAATTTATGATATAAATATAAAAACCGCTATATATATATAACTGTAATAATGTTGAGCGATTTTCGAATTTGTAGGAAAATCCCTTAAATTATTTTCGTTGTCTGTGTTCAATGTCGTGAACCTTACGTATTGAAAAGTTTATGTTATATTTCAATTTTACCTTCCTTATTATTAGATTTTAAAATATCCCTACCAAGAAACAATTCCTTCCTAGTTACATTATATTTTTAATAACAAAATGGTTCGTAATAAGCTAATTTCCTGTTTCAATATTTTGAAATCTTCTCGTATATGCAATACACTGATATAATTTTGTCGTATCTCCCCTGCTCTTTTGCAGAGGAGTTTTTTTAAAATAATTATAGTAATAATGCATTTTCTTGTTCGTGGATATTTTTTGCGTCATTTTCTAACTTTTCTTTGTATCATTTTCTCGGTGGACCATTTTGTAGCTCTCAGCCCTGTGAGGGATGATTTCGCACCTCCAGAATAAATAGCTGCGGCCAATGATTTCGTATTCAAGTATTACGTTTCTGCTTCATTTTAACGTCAGGAAGTAGTCAATCACATACGAACTGTATTGGATAAATTATAAAACAAAAATTATGAATACGAAACATTAGATATTAAATAAAACTTGTGTGGCTTTGTATATTAAAAATGTTCATATATTTTTACTTAAATCCAACCAAGATAGGACCCTCATTTTTTGTTGTTGCACCAGGGCCTTTAAATACCTACCTACGCCACTGTTCTCTGCACCGTTAATGGAAAAACGTTCCAACGACACTCCAAACTTACTGGATATATATATGAATTACAGTAAAAGCTAGCAGAATAACCTTCTCTAATTAGTGTTCAGAAAGTCCAACAGCAAATCAACTATTTTTCCTCTAGGAAAGAGGTTTGGAGCAATCCCCTGCTTCAGCAAGTCATAAACAACAAAGGGCAGTAACTAATGCGCTTAACAACCTCTCGCTGTGTACTTATTTTATCAAAGAACTTTTAAAAATTGCGTATTTCTTAATACGTATTTCAAATCAACATATTAAATCTACATCTTAGAATTAATATATACAAAAAAAATGTAAAAGAGTTTTCCTCTTTTAAAATATAGATACAGATCATAAAACGCACACATAAATGAAAACATAAACAGGGACAGCACTGGTTGCACACCTAAATAATGGGAAAAAATGCATACCAAGGAAATCGCGGGTTGTGCGCAAATTTTGCTACACATACGTTGCCCGTGGAAATCGCAGGATTCGCAGAGGGAGGGTGAATGACTAACCCAATTTGGATTTCCTTTTCGTCTGGACCGTCTAACAGGTGCTAGCACGGCTGCTGACCGACGGGCTGTTGACGCAAATAAACACTCTACAAAATGTTGATTGTTTTAAAAAGTAGTACATGTTTTCAATATTATTATATTTAAGCCTTAAGTTATGCAATGCATGAAGAATTTTAAACAGATACAACGAGTGAGGATATTACTTTTATAACACTCCCTTTTCCAGTAAGAACTGATATCCACTTGCCTCCGAAAGTATCCGTACAGACAATCATTACGTGTTTATGCTACAATTACTATTAAAATATCACTTTAAAAATCAACATACCCCCCCCCCCCCGGTCAGGGATTTTTCAAACTTTCCTAATTCAAACAACAGCAACAAAAATCATCTTAACAAGAAAAAACAAGAATAATTACCAAATAATCACCAACAACCCCCGCTAAACGTCAGCGTACACTTACAAAATATAGCTTTAAAAGACCTTTTATTGTAAAATGATTGCTCTAAATCGTGTTTTTAAGTAATTGTAAGCTTCTTTTACGATTTACTTTGAATTTGAGATTTGAAAGAATTTGTGATTCTATATATGGCAGGGAACAGAATAAAGATCGATAAATCATTGAAACATACAGTGTTTGGGGGTGCATAGAAAGCTTTTGGGTTGGTAATCTGGGACGTATTTAACCAAAAATGTACAAAATTGATTACTTGAACTTTTTGAAGTAAAATATCAGTGTAAGTGCTGAGAAACTGGGGCTGAGTACTGATTTTTGCTTTCAGAAGAACAAAGGTACCAAGCTAATGACTCCCTTTGTGAAGCCATAGCTGTTTTATTATGTCCTAAAACAATTCCGTAAGTCATCCGTATCCCCAGACCCAAGCACAGCACATCCTTCACTCAAGTGGATAATCAGGAAGAACGTAATAACAGAGATGCTCAAATCTTTCATAGTAGAAGAATTGAACAAAATATCCCAAAACATTAGAAGAGAACAAAACTAGTTAATTCCCTGCCAAATATGTTGAAAGATTATAGAAAGAACAGAATAGAGCTTAAAAAGTATTAACTTCTAGTTACAATCCATTGTCGTAAAGTGTTTTTCCAGTGTACGCAGATTTTTGACGCACACGATGTGTCGTTCTCAAGTTATAAATATCTGTACTATTTTAAGTAATATCCAGGTGATTGTTGCTTATACTAATTGAATTTTTGACGTTAGAGGAATCATTAAAAAATTTTATTGATTCAGAAATACTTCATGTAATTTGCGACCTTTGCGTGAATATGAAAATCGATCGCCTTTACGCTGATTTTCGGAGGCAAGTGTATGCTGAACTTTTCAACCGATTATATTTCCCATAAAACTAATACACTAACTGCATATTACAAGGTAATTTGTAAATTTCGTTTTTACCTAGAAGGCAAACGATGAGTTATCTTATAGTTTTTTTTCATGCTATATTTGTTTAATTACAATGAAATTCTTAGTATATCAATATAAATCTCAGCTTTGTAACATTCATGAATTTTGCATAGTAAAAAATTGTAAATATTTGATGTGCCTAAATATTTGTAATATGCTTTACTTCCAGAAAAAAACAATTAATATATGCGAAATTCCGTACTCTTCATACACATTCACTTCACCTTGAAAATAAACAATTAAATTTGAAATTAATTTTGAGATATGTGAGTTGAAGTATACAGCCCCACCACTCCCCATGAAACGTTTTTGCCAACGACTCTGAATAAAAGCAAAGGAAAATCAAAGGAGAAATGTTTAAGAAACACTTTTTAAATGGTTTATTTAAAAATTTGTTTTTTTTTATTTACAGACACATATACCTCCCACACAAATTTGAATGTAAGAAAATGCTTTTTTTTAAATCCCATCCATTGTCTAAGAATGACAAAAAAGGGTGTATATGAAAATTATCCGAAATGCCCCAGAATAACAAACTAGATGCTAGGAGAAGTACTAATTATTGTTTAATATGTTCGTAGAAATAGCCTTATTTCTTTTACAGTTATGAAAAAAAAATTCCTCAAGGCGAAAATTTGCTTCTGAAAAGGCATCTCACATACGGGCAGATATTACATTATTCACAAAAAGAAATGTGAATCGTGAAGTGCATTCTACTTATTAAGAGAAAGGGATAATATAACAAGAGAAAATGTTAGTTTAATTAATATATTCATGGAATTCAAAACTTATTAATAAAATCTAAAAGCAAATTGGCATGTAAGGCAGTTTTTAAATTCCAAAATAGCATTCCTCCACAATAGAAGATGGATTTTTGAAATAAAAATGCAAAAAAGGCTGTCAAAAACTGGTAAATTAGTTTATTAAAAGGGAAAACTGCAAAATTTCAATTATAAATCTACCCTTTCCAGATTGGTTGCTTAGAAACTGCTTTGGTTTCTTGTGGTAACTATAAAATGTATTTTGTGGAGGGATTTGAAAACTATTTCACCCAGGAAAGCCTTTGTTACTTATCATGTCCATTTTTTTGGAATTAATAAGCAACTTTAATCCTTTGAAATGTGTCTTTAATTACCTAATTCGGTAAAAAATATTTAATTTGTATCTGCATTTTCACGTTGTGCTTAAACATCATGCTTAAACTTTAGACAATATATTAAATATTCCTAAATGGTAACAAGCTCGATCCAATGTCCTGCGCGGGTTGAACTGCAATATATTATACGTTGTAAATCGGACAGTCTTGGAAACCCTTACGAAAAAATCAGTTGTTTTGCCCAAAGTGTTGTTAAAATAAGTCACATTTTTTCATTGCATATAAATAAGAATAATACTTAGCAGTATGCAAAAATGGAAGAATTTTATTTTCATTATCAATTTTAGTTTTTACGCTATTTTTTATTTTATAATTGTGGAACACAAAAAACCCTAAATGTTTGTTTATCATAAGTATTCTCTGCAAGCGAAGAAGAATGTTTCATACCACTTAGAATAATTTTTCTTTTATACTTAAAAATTTTTTTTTTCATCTCCATATCTCTTTTTCAAACTTTTGAAGATTTTGTATGGTTGTACATATATATGTATATACAGTCGACTCTCGATAATTCGAAATTGGAGAGACCAATGAAACACTTCGAATTATCAAGAGTTCGAATTATCAAGAGGGTAGAAAAAATCCCCAAAATACACGAACAGAATTTTTTTTCTGATACATTCAAATCTGAAACTATGCAATAAAACAACAATTGTATATATGTATAAAATTATATTTAAGTAGTTTTAAAAAGTGTATACTATGCAGTATAAATATTTTACAGAAGTTAAAATTCCTATAATAAAAGAATACATTCATATACAATCCTACGCATCTCTTCTTCACAATAGCAGACCATCCTTTCTGAACATATGTGTAGCAAGGCCACGTGTTAAATTAAAGATATGGATGGCTAACAACTGGTATGGTTGGTCTATTGTCCACTTAAAGGAACGAAAACGATAAAAGTGTCTTTTCGCCTGAGGAATAAAAAAAAACACTAAGAAAGGGTATCAGACAGATGGTCGTCAAATGTGCTATATTACAGGGGAGACACGGTGAGTCAACACAACGCAAAACTTGTAATCTCCAACATGTTCGTTACAGGACTGCAGATGACAGTGAATGTTCGAATTGTCAAGAGTTTTATAAGATAACTTCGAATTGTAGCGTGCTGTTGTCTGACCAACAACAGATTTTACTTCGAAATATTGAGTGTAACAAAATGTATTGTTTTAATTTGAAATATCAAGAATTTTACTAGGGACTGAGCATGTACTTCGAATTATCGAGACGTTCGTATTACCGAAGGTTTGAATTATCGAGAGTCTACTATAAATATATATATGTACAATATTAAGCATGGTGTGTGTACACTACTAAATCTTATATTCCAATAGAGACAATATCGACATTTTTGGGTTATCTTTCAATTTTCAGTTCTTGTCAAATAACAAAATATCCATCACCTTGCCAATCCCTTTTCTTTATTGAATATTATCAAGAATTTAAATCCCTGCCCTCAGTGAAACATTACCACCTTCACCGTAAGGAAAATCCCGAATGACAAATATTTCAGTATCAGGGATTCTCTTAAAAACACTAACACTAATAATCTAACTACAAGAATTAAAAATAGGGGCAAATCAAAAATAGAAGAAAATATCAGCTCCCGTTCAGAGTGTATGGGCAAACTGGTTGTCACCACCTTTCGGTTGCCCACACGATGTTAGGACAAACCACTTAAATAGTTAAGTTCACGCTTCTCAAAATGTAGGGTGAGCTTCCCTAAGGGGGCGTGATAACCCGACTTAGGGGGTGCGAGCATATCGAAAAGTAGTAATCAAAATATTATTCAAAAATTTATTAATTTACTGAAAAGAGGCAAAAAAATTTGTGTGTTTTATGGGTACATTGTAATTTTTTTTTCTTATGGCTATAGCATGCTGTGCATCTTTAAATAAGGAAATGGTTCTTTTAGTGCATGCAGAATTTTATAAAGAAAATTAAAGTTTACTAAGTAATTCTAATGGAAGAAGCTAAGTTAGATATTAGAAACACGGATCTAATGACATGAATTATTATCATCATTTTACTCCGAAACAATAAACGGTAATAAAATTAATTTTAGTACCTCATAAACGAAAATTACTATTTGGATTATTGAATTAGTTTGACTGAATACTTCATGAATTTTAATCATTGCTTTTAAAATCCTCGCTATTATGATAAATTTATTAACTTATTTTAACGTAAATTTCCACTTCATAATAGCACTGAGGGTCGCTCTTACTTTGAATAGGGCTATTTCTCGAGCATTCATGCGGGAATGCTTACGCTTTTAATAGTAGATACTTTACTAGCATTTATATATATATTTCCCTTTTTCTTATTATTAAGCCTGGACAGTAACTACCTGTGGTTCGGAGGAAAAAGCTTTAAATAGTATATAATAATTGTAAATTCAAATTTAGAACATAAAATTAAAGAAAAAAATAATTATATAATATCAAAGCGTACAAAACAAAAAATATATAACATCATAAATATTTAACAATTAAAATACTTAGTAATTCATACATCAAAAATATTTGTTTTCTGTTTTATGTTAAGGTATCCGAATCGCTGACCCCCCGCGCGCGCGTTTCATTATTTTCAAAAAATCACATTTCAAGTAAAACACGTTTTAAAGTATGACATCTTGCTTAAATTAATGACCTCTGCTTTTACTAAAACACTTGTAGTTTTTGTTCTAGTGAACGGAAAATGATAAAATTGGTATTTTTATAAAGCTAATAAGATGGCCTATAAAATAAAATCATTAGATAACATTTTTTTTTTTGTCAATTTTTGGCAAAAATTCACTGTTTTAGGGTAATCGAATACCTTAATTCATTTTCTTCACTATAGAAATTCATTATCTTCCATTTAATGCAAGAGCTTTAAAAAGTGATTAAATTAACTTCAATATTACTAGATATCTATTTTACACACGCATTAAGCATTCGGTGATTTATTTATAAATTCTCGTAAATCGGGAACTTTAAAACAAAATTTTTAAAAAAAATATTTAAATTGAAGTTTTTATTTACGATGAAAAATCTGATATACTAAAAGCAACCTCCGACAATAATGAGAATAATAACTATTTTAATTATCAATCTATGAGAATCGTAACAGTTAATTTAATCATACAGAATGCATCAACTTTATTTTGCTGTAAAACTTAATGCCTCTTCAAAGCCATTTTAAATTGAAAAGAGAACAACTAAATATTTTTTTAGTTCCATTATGAAACTTCTATGATCAGTCCTAGTCTTTTGAGTCCCGGGGGTATTTAAAATCACTTTCGAAGAACAACAAACAAAGCGCAACCGCGCTTTCTGATAATGAGTACGAAAAGACCCAAGCGGCGCGATAGCTCTTTGTTCATTTTACTCTGATGAATCCCAATTGGAGATATGGTATTGTTTTAACTATTGTAAAATGTACTATTTACATTAAAAAACCTGTGTATTTACCTGCTCCAGTAACTCTGAGCGCGCGACTTTAACAGTCGGTAACGCACCATCAGTTCTCCATAATGCTCGAAATGTACCGAGTTTTCTCGACATAAAATCTCAACAGCCCGATTACGCTGCTTGGGAAACGAACGTTTAAAGTAAATAATATATTAATACATCACTAGAATGTGAATTTTCCAGCAAAAGTATAACAGAGCAATTAATTTACAGTAAAATAATTGTTTCAAATTTGGTTACATTTAACGCCACAAGAAAAATATTTGAGATCTCAAATGTTCTCCCTAAAGCCATTCATTTAATAAATAATCCAGATGAAGAATCTAGATAATTAGTGTACATTAAATTCCTCAAATAAAGTGAACTCTCAGGAATTGATTTTACTTGATTATCATGAAAGAATATTTCTGAAAGACTTAGCTTATGAAAATGTATTGTAGGTAAGCCAAAACGTACAGAGAATAAACAATAAAAAGAAAATACTGAAGACTAAACATCCGATCTGCTCTTTAAGAATAATTTAGTCTTTGATACTGAATTTTATTTAAAGGGCTTGTTAATATTTCAAAGCAGCGAAATATACATATATACTAGCCATTACACGCCAGTTTCACTGGGTGTTTCAGTATATTTTATGGATGCGTATTGTTCTTAAACTATTTTTATCTAACTTCCTATCATTAAGGATTTGATGTATTCAAAAAAATCTCTATATTTCTGGCCTTTTGATTTAAGTATGACAAGAATTAAATTTTTAAAACTGAATTATATTTATCTTTTACGCTTACACGGCCCCTTTGAAATCGATTTCTACAAACTCCATATTTAACACGGATCTGTACTCAACAAAATAGACTTACTAGTTAATTTTAACCCTTTAACTACCGAATAAACTTATAGTATTCACTCCTCAATGTAACCGTTTTTCAGAAAGGCTCACGTAAGCGATGTATTGGGGTAAAAAGAAAAGGCTCAAATAAGCAATTTTTCCTTTGAAATAAGTAAATCCTTCGCATATGCTGCACATTTCATTTTTTATATTTCAAATAGTTTTACTAATAGTTGTGCAAAGAAAATAACGTATTTCGGAAAGACGTATATATACGTACGGGAAACCTAACGTACCGGTTGAGAGAGACGGATATATGAGCAGGTGACAGTTAAGAGTTTAAATACGTAGGTCTAATAATCCCCAAACAGTATTTTTTTCTTGTATTTATATTGCCCTGCAAAACTGTGAGAAACCTCTAGAAGGACGATTTCGGCGTGTAATGAGTTTAAAAAAAACTTGCCCATTACGAACTTTAGATGTATTTTTCTCACACTAAAAACTGAAAATGCTTCTAAAGTTTCACTATTTAAAAACAAAATATAAATACTGGCTTGTCAAACTCAGTTTATTTCTTCAAAATCAAATTAAGAATATAATCTAATAATATTAATAATGCTTAATGTTATTGTCTCTAAAATCATTTAAGAAATAGGGTACTCTTATATTTAAAAAAAAGATCTTAAACAATAGATAATGCAATTTGCGCATTTGGGTCATAGAGTCTTAAAACCAATTGGACTCTTCAAAAATATCAAGAGGCTGTAATCAGCATTCTTCCTATGCTAATTGATAGTACGTCTAAAAGAAACTTTTCTTTAATTTTAAAGTTTCTTCCACTGTTTTTCTTCTTCATTAGTAATCAAGTAAGTCTTCTGACCAAGAAATCGCTTGAACACAAGTGTATATCTTTAGAATTCAAAATCCTACTATAAGGAGAATTATACAGATAAGCCTCCTAAAGATAAGTTTTTTTTTCATTCATAAAATTAAAACTGTGAAAAAGAGCTAAAAAATTTTGAACTAAAAAGACTAAATTCTTTCTTTATTATAAGTACCAGATTTTTAAAAGCATGCACAAAAAGAATTAAGAAATTTTAATCTGGAGAACTTAGCACTTTAAGACTCGAATGTATTTATAATGGATTCTATTAGCGATTCACACTAATCATCTAGGGAAAACTCCTTTTTTTTTTTAACGTTGTATGGTTATAAAACCACATTTTGCAAAGGAATCACGTTTTATGTTAGTGGTTGTTGCTATTTGAAGTCAAGAGAAGAGGGAAGATAGAGAGAGGGGGGCGAATGTTGTCATGCTGAAGCTAAATCGTTAAAATATAATAGCCAAAGCTACCAGAGATCAAGTGTGAATCTAACAGACGAGTTAATTTTGACCAATTATCATTGGTGTAGGTTTAATCATCAATAGAAGTATAGGATTGATTATTATATATATTTAAATTAGTAATTAATTTGATGGCTTCCCCAGCTTAAGCAATTCTCCCTAGCACTAAATTAACTCCTCATAGTTGTCCGCAGTTTCAAGCTCTCTGGTTCTCATTGGAGAATTCCCTCCTTCGAACATGAACGACTCTTTTCAAATAACATCGTAGAGATCGCAACCTGCGTGCTTTCATCACACGGTTTTCTTTCTTTTCCCTTGGACAGCCCTCCACCATCTCCACTATGCTTGTTTCATGGAAAACATTATATAATTAATCGTATCGATATTCTCTATCTCTGTTTTTTTAATTCCTAAAACCCTACTAATATAGCACCTACTTATAATTGTAAGGGGGGTTATATATCAGTAACAAATATGTTACACATTCCAAACGTTATAAAACAAGATATCAATCATTGGCGTGGCCAATTAATTTTAGCGCGTTTTTCACATGTTGTATTTTAAAATAATGCAAATATGAACTTTTTACTAACAGAAAGTTGTACTATATTTTTAAAAAAAATTAAGACAAATTTTTAAAAAAAATTTTAAATTTTTTTTAATTATTAAATTTAAATATGATTCGGCTCATCTAGGGCACAAATGCGACCAAATGCCGAAAACCCAAGGTCAATTGGTTAATTATTGGCTGAGAAAAAGTACGACAAAATATGGAACGAAGACGAGGCCGAAGACGAAGACGAAATTTGCGTCCTAATAGCTCTTTTTTACACTACGTGAAAAACGCGCTAAAAACTAAATATAAATATTAATATTGTTACAGTAAGCGTTCTCATTCTGACCGCTGTAACTCATTGATCAGGGTCCCAAACTCGTATTCGAGCTACGGTGCGACTACTATTGGGTCCTAATCAATGATACTCATTGATCAGGATCCAATAGTAGTGGCACCCCCTCCTCATTGATCTACGGTCCCAAACTATTGGGTTCGAGCTACGGTGCCACTTAAGACCAGTGCCTTAGAAAAAACGATTAACGCTGACTCTGTCCCGACTTAAAATTTTCACTTTGGTGTAGTGTGGAAGTTTGGAGAGGGATCAACTCAGATGTCATCTCCTTAATTAGAGCGTATTTTATGTAATGCATACTCTTTTTTAAGCGCCTGTTGGCAACTATATACATTTAAGGGTTCGTAAAAGATCTAATAAAATCCTTAATTATCTTCGCTGCGGAAGAATTAACATGACTGGAAAAATAGTTTGATAAGAGAAAAATGCAATTAAAAACTGGTAACTTATAGTATATATAAATATATGTGAATATATATGCAACATACACTGCAACTATTATATAAGCATAAATATATCACTGCATATTAAATGTATTACTACTAGTAAATGTATATTATGTATAATGTTTTACAAACAATAATAAACTTATAATATATTAGGTGTTCATGAACTAAAAATTTATTCACAAATATGCAGATTGTAACTTTTAATATGGATAAAAGTATGAATAATAAACATTTTAAATGGGCATAATAAACATTTTTAAATGTGTATTTTCTTTGATGACATATGAGTGAACTACTAACAACTGTTTAACAATTCCATTGTACATCATTTTAATGCAGATTTATCACATTAAAGGAATTTATTATACTAAAATTATTAAATAATTTAACTGAATGTCTCAAATTTATGCGTGGCATATTTATTTGGCTTTATCCTCTCAAAATAGTAATTCACTTTAATGTTTACTTAGTTTGTAAGGACTGAAATGTTCTCTCAGTCTCGCCTAGAGCAGTGGGAGGAAGGGAAGGATGACTAGCCATATCAACAATCTATCTATTTATTGAACACGCAATTTATCAACGCAATTCAAATAATTTAACCCGCGTTCACTCGTGCCTGTTTTTGCTACAGTCGTTACTCGCGGGATGTAGAGAACACCCCGAACTTTTAACACGTGTATTAAAGAATGAAAAAAAAGTCAATTATAATACATATTTATAAAGTACAAGATCTTTTTTGTATTATGCAAATAAAATTATTAAATTTATTGCGCACAAATAAGACTAATATTAATTTAAACTAAACCTACAAAATTTTTATTTTAAAACATATAATTTTATATTTTTTTCATAAAACACAAGCAAAATATTTTTTCCAGTAATAAACTTACTTTGTAATTAATGTTAAGGATAGTTGAAAGTAGGAAACAAATATTTTAATCATTTCCCAAACATTCAGAGCAGACTGTATTCATATGCTTTAAGCACTGGTTTTTAAATCTTTTTACCCGTGGACAAACAGTGCAGAGCCCCTTTTTTGGTGAATTAATAATCATTTTACTATTTTCTTTGTCAGTAAAGCTTCTTTTGAATTTTTTGTTAAATATTTTTTCCGTGAATTTATTTGTTGTTTCTTGCTCAAAGTTTCTTCCAATTCTTGTGCCGTATCCATGAGATGAACAGATTGTTTAATATGGTGCACTTCTGAAATTACAGTCTTCGAAATCACTTAGTTCATCCTCAGAATCTGTCGATACAGTATCTAATAGATGACCGAGTCACTGTTGCTCCCTTTCCCATGGATTTTTTGCCTTAATTTCTGAAAGTTCTAAAAAGTTTTAACAAAAAATCATATTTTACAATCATTTTTAATTTTATATTATTTTTATACTACAATTATTGAAATTTTAAATAAAATATACATGCTTATTAATATATTAAAAACGAAATTATATTAACGGAAAGAGTGATACACTTACCCTATTTTAGATGTATAGAGAACGAAAATATAACTCAATCACTCGCGGGGTGCTCTCAGCACCCCAGATAAATTTTGAAGGTCATTACGTTTCAATCGTCCGAGCGAGAGTGATTGCATCAGGGCTGAAGGTTCAATGACCCAAAATGTGCAGCTGCAGAAAAAGTCACGATTCTGCGCATTCTTTGTGGAATTCTAGGAAGCTTTTCTTGTTGCTGGGGTGTACACAGCACCCCGCGCGAGTAATCGCGGGTTAAACGAGATGAGATGTTCTCTCAGTCATACCTAGAGCTGTGGGAAGAACGGCAGGATGAATAGCCACATCAATAATCTGTCTATTTATTGAACACACAATTTATCAACACAATTCAAATAATTTAAACGAGATGAGCTGCTCTCAATAAAAGCAATAAGTGGATTAATAACGAGATGCGCGAATTATGAGAAAACTATAAACATCAAACCTCTTATATTTCAGGATCAAATCTACTACCCAATTATCTCATCAATAATTAAACTTTAGTGACCAATCGTCACTTTAATTCCTTCACCTTGTCGTGATATATAACCTCCCCTAAAATTATCATCTCCCCGTCTACCGTTACTTGTTTCTGGACGTGTAGGGGGATTAACGAATTCAAGAAACATCATTACAAATCACTATATTTATTGATACCTCTTAATCAAGGCAACTTATACACACACGATTCAAATTTAAGAACAATAAAACACAGTGGAGTATAAGAGGTGTTACTATTAGCGGAACTAGGAATCGGAACTGAATCCACGAAAGATCAGCACGTACAATTACAGCTAACACACGTACACGTATTCACAAATTTTAAA
>BMAO01036826.1:0-21789 GCA_019973975.1 Trichonephila clavata
GCACCACTCCATTCAAGTTCACTCGCTACATGCATCGTCCTATAGCTTCTACAACCTTACCACAGGCAGTTCGAAGAATCGGGTTGTGTTCTGAAAACATGGGAGTCCTTAGTTGCGTGCGTAACTGTTCGGAAACTACTGAATAATCAGCTCCTGAATCAACCAAGGCATTAACGATATGCCCATTGACAGTTACGGATACAAAGTTTTTGACTAGTTTAGCATCCGTGTATACTGGAGGGTTTTCGTTTATTGCGGCCTTACCTCCCACGCAGGTCGCATGCCTTAGTTTTCCTCACTGGACCTAACAGGTGAGCGACGAGATGGAGATCTTGATTGGTGGCGTTGTGGATTGCGTCTAGGGTACGGCGAATTTACTTCTGTAACGCTGGTAATTAGATTCAGGATCGCGGCCGTAATCAGAAAGAGAGTCGGAATCCCAGCGTTCTGACTGGTCTAATTGCCTTCTTTGTCTTGCTGCGTTAAAAACACGTCGTCTATCACGGCAATATCTAGTCACGTGACCCGGTCGTCCACAATGAAAGCAAATTGGTACGTTATCTGAAGTACGCCAAAGGTCAGTCTTCCTTCCGGTATCCTGTTGAGTTGGTCTGTTTTCTTGTCGAGGTCTCGGCCTTGGTCTCCAGGAACTTCCGCCAGTCCTTTGAGTTCTGTAAGGGGAAGGCGTAGGTTTTTCTCGAGAGAGTGGAGCCAAATTGCTTCGAACTTCTTCTCGGATAATGGATTCTAAATCGCTTGGCTCGTCGTCTATACATGTTGCGATCCGTGGAGTACTTTCTCGATTTCTTCTTTAACAATCCTTCGAATTAGATCACTTAGATCTCCTTCATTGGCCATTGATATGGGTGTAACATTAGGTAGTCTCTCATATCGTAGCGGCACAACTCGTCTCTTTCTCATGGCATCCACTTCACGGCAACACGTAACAAATTTATCTACTGTGCTAACTTCTCTGTTTATCAGTACCTGGTAGAGATTTTCAGCCACCCCTTTCATGAGATGCGATATCTTTTGATCTTCTGGCATATTTTTATCCACTTTCCTGCATAATGACAATACGTCCTGAACGTAAGACTCATGCGTTTCGCCAGGACGCTGAGCCCTTGTCCTTAATAATCCTTCTGCAATACTTTTTACGTCCTCAGGCTTTCCGAAAGTCTCTTCAAAAAGTCTCTCGAAGTCTGTCCAACTTTTCAATCGATCTTCATTGTTGTCAAACCACAGCCTTGCAGTTCCGCTTAGATAGCACACGACATTTGCAAGACGTACTGTTTCATCCCAATTGTTGTAGTTAGCAATCCTCTCGTAATCATTTTTTCATTTTTCAGCATCTTCGGTATTCAAGCCAGAGAATGAACAAGGCTCTCGTGGCAGCTGATAGGTAACATACATAGATGGGATTGATGATGTTGCCTTGTCTTCCGTTTCACCTTCCGGCATTTTTTTTTACAGTTTGGACTCGGCAAGGTAGCAACCCGTATTCTGGAGGTAGCCCTTGGAGCCTTCGACTTTCTCTGATATCCGTTGACGATGGCTATCGTTACCCCGCGCCTCCACCAAAATGTCACGTAGAAGGAATAAGGCGATGTTATCCAATACACTATTTATTTTGTCGTAGTGTTTTACACGGGCAGCACCACAACTGAAGACCTATCCAGCTGCAGTACTTTTATAAACCTGGTGGAGGGTTCTAGAATAACCACCAGGGGAAAGATTAACATAAATTCAATTTACATAATTTGCAAATGTCCATAATAATAAATAATGAAAGTCATGATTGAATTTAACAAACAAATATCTGGGAGGCTCGAACCCGAGCCACTTGCATTGTAGAGGCGTAAATACAAATAAAGGCACCTACCAACGCCCAGTCAATAAATTAGTAAAATTGCCAGCCTATGAATAACGATATATATATTATTGTATTGCATAATTTTATATGTGTATTATATTCATTAGCATATATTTCATTTATGTATTGCATTATATTAATTATTGAAATTGCTTATCAGTATATTTTATCAGTATTTTGTGTATATTTCATATATATATATTAGTATGTAAGAATGTATGTAGTTTTGCAATTAAACATTGCAACGAGGCCCAGGATGTTGACGCCTTCGAACTTAATTGGAGACTTCAGGGCTGCCAGAATAAACATATGTAACACGCCATTGAATTATAACGATAACGCCGATGAACTGATTGAATGAAGAGGGGAAAAAAAGGCATGAAGATTTGGGCAGTGCACTTTAAAGCGATATTTCTTCTTAAACCTGAAAATAGTCTTTAATGTTGGTGTGTGAGAGTGTAGTGCTGTGAAGTTATGTTTAGTCGTCAATAAACTTAATCGTTTACCAAGGGCTCTTCATTTACCAGATAGAACATTAAAATCAATGTTACAGTCCTCTTGCTCTCCAATGAATTCTCGATAAATCCACTTATATTAAGAATTATTATTATTATTTTTTACTTTTTAGTTGAATTCACTGTAAAAGCGTGTTTCCTAGCTTTTCAAAAACAATAATTTACTCGTGTATATTCTTCTTTTATTAAAGTTTAACACTTTTCACGCAGACTCGTAATATTTTTTTAGAAATAACTGTTTGTCAAAAATTATCAGAATTTTTAGATGATTGTTTAAGTGAAAGATAATATAGAATACAGTCTTTCTTTCCATATGGCGACACTCCATTTATATAGTTGAGAAAGGTTTAGCTGTATGAGGAAACATTAAAAACACCTGAGTGTTAAAATTATCTTAAAAATTACAAAATGTAGCATTATTACGTAAAATGTTACTTTTATAAAAAATTTCTAAATGCAATTTCAATTACTTCGACGCTTGTGAAAAATATTCATAGTAAGATATTTCAATTAAAATTTTAGAAGCATTGTGATTGCTTTAAGCTTTGGCGCATACTACTGGAAATCAAAATCATCATTTTCAACGAATCAAGAAATAATGACCCGACACTTAATTAAATTTATGTATAGATTTATGAAATTAATACAGAATTGCAATTTAATTAATAAGCATATCATTTACAGAAGATCGGTAAAAAATTTTTAATTCATTAAATGCTCCTTTCATGATTTGTATTTTTAAAACTATGTACATATTTCATAAATAAAATTTTAGAATGTTAGAGCGTTTTAGAGTCCAAATATAGAGGGCGCTTTGTAAACGCGGGTATGTAAGGATGTAGTGGTGTTTACGCCCACACACTCAAAAGTGAGATACAGTGAACAAAGGTATGCTGCTTCTTGCGAGCTTAGCATATTATTGACTATTTTAATTAGCGTATAACAATACAATATTTTAAAAGTGTGTAATAAAGGCAAGATTATATTTGTACAGAAGAGTTTGAAAGTGAATGATTTTGAGTAGTGACTGAGTTATTCCGTCCTAACCTAAATGTGAACTCACTGCGTCTGAGTGTCGAGTAGCAGTAAGGCTACAATATGTGTTACACATACAAACCCTAGTTCTTGGTGATATTTAAATAATAAGTTGTTAATATATTATCTACCTTGGAATACATAATGTTTTAACCCTTGAATGATACTCATTCGTCTAGCAGACTACGTCTATAACAAATAACCTTGTACTATTCCCCCAAAAGCAGGAAATGCAACGCACTACTCAGTACCTTTCATATGACCTTGGCTACTACAGATATGGATATTTCTTTTTCTCAAAATATTTTTGCATGTTGTATATTTAGAACAATGTTCGTCTGGAAGACAAATGGGTAGCAGTAACGTTCGGAATTGAAAAGTTGTCTTAGTTTTTTTTTTCTTTCTGAGTTGTCGGGACGATGCCAAAACGTTTTCTCGGAGAAAACTTTTGGGACTATCTGTGAATTATTAAAAGAGCTGAGTGATGATGAAAATTTTATTTCTGAGAATGAATTGCAACGCTGACAAACTTCTGAAGATTGCACAGAATTTCACAGTTGTTGGAACTATTGAGGAAAACAAACGAGGCATTCCTCCTGAACTTTTAAAATTGCGATTTCGAAGTGTAGGAGCTTCCATGTTTTGTTTTGACCAAGATAAAACTACTTTATCGTATAAAACAAAGCAAAACACATGTGTTCTTTTATCTACGTTCCACGAAAAATCGAATATAAATGAAGAAAGTGAAAAACCTGGAAATAATTTAATTTTACAATGCAACAAAAGGGGCCTTAGACACATTAGATCAGATGTGTAACAACATGTCACGCAGTAGAAGAAATGTCGACAGTTTCTTGGCGTATTTTATGGTATGATAAACATCAGTTTAGTGAATAAGCATGTTACAAATGTGCATATTATGGCTCGCAAATTCTGAAAAAGCATTATCTAGAAGAAGGTTTACGATAAGGTTAAGTTAAGTTCTTGTGTAATTGATGGAAAAACCTCTTAATGTAGCAATTTTGCCTCGATCAACAAGGAATATTATTTGTGAACTTTTGAAATTGGAGCAGAACATTGAACCAACTGAAAAATTGGAAGCTAAAGAAAAAGGAAAGTATGTGCTTTTTGCCCATGTGAGTGACGTAAAAGGACTCAAATTTTGTTTATCCTGTTGTAGAGCGTCATGTTGATATGTTTAAAGATTGCTTTAAAAATAAATAAGTTTTGCCTTCTTGTTTACGTGAAGATCGGATGCCATGATAAGCGAATGATAACCTTTCCAGTAAGTTTTTCAAGGGGTAGAATTATAGGGAAAAAAACGTGTAACATACATTCAAGAAACTTTTAAGACTAATCCATAGATAAACTTATTAATCAAATCCTGAAAACAAAGAGTAAATAAAAGTAAAATCTTGTTTTAAAATCCTAAAAAAATCATTTTAAACAGCTTATATTGTATCAGAAATTAAGTCAGACACTACTTAAAGTATTAGAATTCGTCCGTTAACTGATTATCAAATTTCTGTGATTCTATTTTCTCAATCTCTTAAACAAGTGCAAATTGAAAAGAATACATTTGCTTTAAAATTATTGGTTTTTGGAGTATATTACATGCACAATTTAACACTGAAAAACATTGAAATTAATTTATTTTCTTTGATCAAAAGAAGTTAAATTCAATGCATCATTTTGTTATTATTTACCATGAAATAATAACAAAATGTTTACATCAGGACTTTTCCAATGGTTTAGTATTATATAAATGACAGTCATATTCAAAGGATTAAAGTTTTGATTAGTAAATCTCGAATATTGTTTTAATATACAATGCTATATCGGTTTGCGGCCATGACACTTAAACATGTTTAAACTACAGAGCATCATATTTATTTAATTTACTTCTTTTTTAAAAATTTCAGCCAAAATACTTTTTTACGTTAGAGAATTCTAACATTTCAATGGTAGTTGATTGTTGTAGCAATTATCCACTGACCACCAGGAATAAACCATGCTATTTTCCACTCGAGAAAATCCAGAATCGTAAATGGCTTGGAAATAAGAATTTGTGTGTGTGTTTTGGAAGCCCCGTACGCGTACACATTATCGAGAAAATAAAAAAAAAGCTTGTTTAAAGAAAATGCGATGCATATTGTAAAATAAACTCAAAAAAAGGAATCAATCTGCAGGGAAAAATTTTAATTGCTTTTATTTGAGGTCGAGAAATTCTATATTTAACATGTTTAACCATCCTATATTTAACACATCCAATTTCAAAAAGTACTGACAGCACAATTCACATGACAACGAAAACAACTCAATAAAAATTATATTAACTATTTTTTATTATAATTAAAATCGCTTAAAATGAAACAAGGTGGCTGAAATAATACTTCGCGTTAAATAATATTGCGAAAAAAAAAGAAAAACATATATCAACAATATTATAATTTATTTTGTTTACATAGATATGTTAAAATGTATTTAATAAGAATCAATAAGGCAAAATCATTCACAAGAACATAGAGTAATTTAATACATAATTTTCAAGCTATTAGAAATACTAAACATTTACTGAGTTTTTGGAAAATAATTATATTTTTATTTTCATTGTGTTTCAAAAAATCAAATTGTCAACAAGTTGTTTGATGTAGTATATTTTTTTGTTCATTTTACAATTGGAATGTGCGCCTAAATAACTGTGCACACTTTTCAAGATGCTCCTTAATTTCTTATGGTCTGGGAACACGACCTGTATTGCACATTTCATTTTCATCATCGGAATCTTCCTCAATGGCATTTTTTGAGCAATGAACAAATTCCAAAATGTTTTTATCTGCCATACTTGGAGTTGTACAAACATTATCATCATCTACTGCAACGAATTCTTACGATAATACAGTAAGACAGTTCAATTCAGTTGGTGTTTTCTGTATTTTTCGAATTCACAGAAGATATATTTTTTTTCCGAATGAAGTGATTTTCGTTCCGTGTTATTTCCGAAAATACGTAGTACTTTGTCAGTACCGTTACTTTATGTCATGTTTGCCCATATTTCATATTAAATGATTCCGCGTCAAACGTATTGCACTGTATGTTAAACGCGTTTACAAAATAAATAGTATTATATTCATAGCATTAAAAGTTTCAATAGAATCTATTTGTATATATCTTTTTGTAATTTTAAAATGACTAGAGATATGAAATAATTTTTAAAATATATACGGTTTTTAAATATCATACACTTAATTTTTTTAATGTGATTCTTAACATTGATATAAAGTGCAATCGAACATTATGTAATCAACTTACGTTAAACATATTTTAAATTTAATTTATAATGTTGCTATGATCTACAAATATATATTTTAGGTGTACTTACGAAGCTTTGAAACTGTTTAAACAAACTTAAAATCTTTTGAAGGAAATGTAGAATAGAGCCAAACGTTTTGCACTAGACGTACAAAGTTAAAAAATGATGGATCAAAGTGTCTGCTACAAGTTTCGGTATTTGTTACTCTTTAATAACATTCTTTTTGCCTAATTTAAAATGCATTCAAATTCAAAAATATTTTTTGTGATTTTTCTTAAACAATATATCACAGAAAATAATTTCCAGATGCATTGTAATTTCATATTATTTAGAGTAAGCATTTTTTATATAGATTTAAACAAGCAAACATTTCAATATCAAATCTAATTTTATAAAATATATATTTTTTAAAAGAATTTAAAGCATTTGAAGTAAACAAAAAATTCATTTTAGGTATCAAAACTTATACTTAGTGTACACTTCCGAAAAAAAATATCTCCTACATAAACATTTTTATATAACTTGCTTTTCAGACTATTAAAAACGAGACTTTAAGTTAACACACTAAATGTCTTCCCAAGTGTGCCTTTCAATTATTGCATTAAAATTGATTACCTTAAAAAATAAAAAAAATATAATTTGAAAGTAAAAATTGGAATTATTATCCCCACTAATATTACAGAAGTAATTGTTATTAATAATGTTTTTATGTATTTACCAGTAAAATTTCGGTTACTTAATTATCTTTATAAACACTTTATAAACAATTAAAATAGCTACAATAAGAAATTACAAAAAAATTAAATAGAAAGGAGCTTACGTGTTCATTATTCTGATAAAATAAGTGTTTATTATTTAATTTTTAAAAAAAAACTGAATAAATTTACTCAAAAATTTGAAACGGTCTGAAAACTGACATATATAAAAATAGTGGCATAATATTAACACCATATATTTCATATTAGCTCTATGTATATTATTGACTTTTAAGTTCTTATATTGAATATATTGAATTATATCTTAACAAAAATAAATCTATTCAAATACAATTGGTCAAAGAGCGAAAGTAAGATAGAAAAGAGGAAAATTCAAAATTCTAGAAATATATTAGATATTTGCAGGTTGTAGGAATTATTATTTAATAATTCTATTAATGTAAATTATACATTATTTTTTAAATATATATACACCATAAAGACCCAGTCAATCTTAGAAAAGTTACTCTAATGGTTTTAATACATATATCTGCAAATCAGGCAAAATTTCCTATGTAAAATTAAAAGATACAGCAAATAACCTTAAATTCACAGCCATATTAAAATAGTAAAGAACTTATTGATCATATTTCAGATAAAAATACTTCTTCAGTCTATAGTTTAGACTTTGAAGATCTTATTAACTCTATTTATATTGATAATATGATTAAAATAACTGTAAAATTACATAAAGATAATTTATTTAATAAATGTTTATTATGATAGATTTATTTCTCTACTTGGATTGTATTGAAGGAGGACTATATATATTATAGTGATAACTATATTAATCAACAGATTAAATGTTTGCACAAGGTTACTCATTTAGTAAATATCGAGCCAATTTTTCTTCACGTTATTTTTAAAATAGTTTCATTGATAATTCCGAATATTAATTTTTTTGTTATACAGAAGATATTCTTATTTTTGTCAAGCAAGGCAATTTTAAAAGTAACACTAGTTTTTATACGCAATACCTTAATTTAATACAGACAAATAGTAACAATTATGAAGCAAATTTTTTTGATATAAAAATTAAAATTTAAAGATGTTATAGTTACTTATATTTATGGCAAATATAACAGTTTAAGTTGAAAATTATAAAAGTATCTTATTTCTATATTCAGAAGTAATATTATGAATTACATAAAACACAATAAATTATAATTTTTTTTAAAAAAAAACTATGAATATTTTACTAAGTGTTGCGTAATTTAAAAATACCCAATTAATTTTTTAATAGTTATTTGAAAAAGTAATTCTAAATTGCAAGGATTAAATCTCCTTAGAATATTAATAGTTTATTATTATAAATTTATCATGTTTCTTATATAGATATAACTACCCCCATGTTTTAATATTATATAGAGTTACTTATTCTATTAGAGCTTTATTTTAAACATTGTAATTTTTTTTTATATTTAAATGTTTTTATTATTCTAGTGTCCCTCAAGTAATGGTACTATTTATACACACTACTTAGTTTTCTTATTTCTATTATTTCCATACTTTTGCTAAGAGCTACTATTCAGCCATCCCCGTTCTTTGAATTTACAATCGGGTTTAGAATCTTGCAATAACGTGTTTATTGTACTCAGATTTAGCGCGGGCTCTGTCTTTTTGAATGCAATTTTTAGGTAAGTTACCTTTTTCTTGTAATGGATTTAGATATTGTATTCATTACTTAAAAAAGGATTTTGTTCAGTATTATTAACAAAAAGGGGAAGATTTCGGCTGGACAAAATACATGTTCAACCCCACTTTTACATACATTATTTTATATACATAAGAGCTATCATAAGCCAGCAATGTTTTTAATACTTTAGCATAGATATTTGTATGTGTTTTAAATTCTATTAGTTCTATAACTTCAAATTTATCCTTTATAAAATCCTATGTCTGGTTTAACTTACAATTTCAACTTTTTACAGTTTTGATGATTATTAATCTATATTTTTAGTAGATAATTTTTACTATATGTATATATATAATAAGAAAAATGGAAGATCAAATGAAATAAGATATTAATAACCCATTACCTTAATACAGTATATTAATCCTCTCTCATTGGACCATATAGATTTATATAGATATTGCATGGAGTACATTTATGTCTATTGCATTGCAAGAGCAGTGTAAACACACAGTATGAGGATTTTGTTTTCCAAAGAATTTGTTCTACATATATCAAATAAGCTCTTATTTTTCTTAGTTCATTTATTTGAATTAGTTATAAACAAGAAATACTTTGCATATTTTTCGAAATCATTAAGACTATCATATAATATTGATCTACATATATGCATGACTTTCGTTTATTCCAAATGTACACACTATACGCAAGATATATTCACAAGTCTTGCTAGTGTTGGTCCATTGAAGCTCAATTTCTTTTCCCTTGTCTTATAAAAACATTGGAATTTCTCGGGGGTTATTTTGGAAGCAATGAAAACTGTAGCAGAGAACTCCATTTTTGCTGCTATTTTATTTTATCTGTTATCGGATTTTACATTGGAAAAGAGTTCGAAAAACGAAGAAAAAAGCACTTGAATACCTATGGTAAACGGATTGGAATTCAAGTAGAACTATTCTATCTCCCCCAGTCTGAAAGGGATTCGTTGCTTCCCTAGAACATTTTACAAATTTCCAATGTTTGTTTTGAAACGTGTTTGTTAAAGACCATCTACATAGGTCTCTTTTGAAGAGGTAATTCGCTATTCAAGAATATATAAGCAAAAATAAGGAAAAAAAAATATTTGTGCATCTTTTTTTACCTGTGTAGAATTCAGTTTTTTTTATATATATTGTTAAAAAAATAGCATTTCATCCAAAAAACACATAAAATTAGTACATATTTTACAATATGTTATGTTCCACAAATCACATTCGTTTGAGTGAATTGTTTTGATTTTATTTATAATAACTCCATTAGATCACACTGCATTCTTCTTTTGTCATGATTCTTCAATTAATAATTAAATACATTACATTTACTAGAAAGGGAAAATTATTATTTAATCGTTACTTTTTGAATAGATTTATTTAAATATGTTCCACACCTCTTTTATTATCATAGAACATTAAATTTAGTAGCATGGCTTCACAACAAATTAATTTCTATTATTTCATAAAGTTTGAAAACCTTATTTTTTATCAAATTCTATTTTATTGTGCTTATTTAAATTAAATGTTTTATTTTAAAAGAACCAAATGAAAAAAAAAACTTTTTGAAATACATTTATTTTGCTTTAACATCGTTAACAATGTTTATCTTTCAGTTCATTCGCTTTTATGTGTTGCTAAATCCTTGGTCATGAATATTTATGAACTATTCTACACATTAAAAATAATTTATTTTTTGCCTTAATGCTCCTGGTTATGTCATATATCATATTTACTTTTCAAGGATAGTTGCTGTGACATTATACATTCAATATTTTATTAAAATTATTCAATTTTTCGAAAATCATTATCCTATGATGTTTTTCTTTACTAAAAGTTTAGTTCTTGCTTGTCAAGATGTTATTTGGTTAGGGTAATACATTTCAGTATTTTAAATTTGTATTTTCTGAAGAGTTTACTCAGAATGATTTTAATTCTTTGTGTATACATTCTTCTTCCTGAACTTCAGTTAAGGTATCCTAGAACTCTAAAATTGTGAATTTGGCTAAAAACTGACAACATGTTTTTTTTATGATTAATTTGTTTTATAGGCCATTTTATTGCTTTTATAAAAATACCAAGTTTATTATTTTCCGTTCAATAAACCAAAACTACAAGTGTTTTAATAAAAGCAGATGGCATTACTTTAAGCAAGATGTCATATTTTAAAACGCGTTTTGCTCGAAATGTGTTTTTTTGAAAATGCTTAAACGGTTGATAAAAAAAGTTTTGTAAATAATTAACTGATTTTTTTTCTTTATGCTCTGTATAATATAGAAGTATTTTAACATTCAGATTTATCAATCACTCTTTCATTACAAAATTTACAGCCCCTTATGGAAAAATATTCACTGCTTTTATGCAATTTCATATCATAAATAAGGAAAAGTACCCATTTTCTGCAAAAATTAAAATATCTTTATCCTGTAGGTCATTTCAAAAATGAATAACATAGCAAGGCATCATAATTGAAAATTTGTTCATTAATTTTGGTACAAAATAGGACACGTTTATGCTATATTTGTAACTTTTCCCCTTTTAGTAATAATAATTTATTTTTTTCTTCATAATTTTAGCATATTTTTCTTAAAATGTAATATACAAATCTAAAAACAACAACAAAAAAAATCCCCATATCTCTTTATATTTTTAAAAAAAGGGGTCTCAAGTAGTTGGATACATTAACACACAATTAGGTAAGAAATTTTATAGAGCTTAGTTTTAAATATATACGTATATTATCTTATATTTTACATAAATTTGGTACATCAAAAAGAGGAGTATCATGTGTTTATTAAAACAGTAGATGCCTATTCAAAGTCCTCTAATTCAATTAAATTAAGTTATACAAGTTTACTTAAAAGTTAAGAAATATTACATAATAAATTTTATATCTTTGAATATCAGAGAAAGATATAAAAAAAAGTATATAGTATCGTTGAAAAATATTTAAGATAATGGTGTTTTTATTTTTTCTTAAAGTAAACTATAAACGTTTGTAAATATTTATTTTGCAACAATGTTTTACATTTCAAATTTTCAGTTACTTGCAAATCTATCTCTTTTCACTTAAATATACAATACATTTGTGTAAATATTTTTATAATACAGTGATTGCCACACAAAAGGCAACGCACTGAATGAAGCATGCAAACCATATGTAGTTAACATCATGCGTTTTCGACAATGAAATAATGCAAATCTTTAGTACAACATTTTTTTTGTATTGCTTAATATTTTTATTTATGATTCGCAAAAGAAAGCTAGCTTCTGTTTGAATAAGATTCTGAATTAGACAGAGGAAGAATAGTAGCTATAGGGATTGTGAATTGTCTTACAGAGAAATCGGTCAACGTTTTGAACAAAACCAGGCATGTGTGATGCAGATCTGCCATCGCTGGGTACAGGAAGAAACGATGGACTGACGGGGTCGATTACACCTACCTCGTTGCACTACTGTAGGCTGCAACAGACAGTGCGCATGGCAGGCTGCGTGCATGACAGTGAGGGATCGCGCAGCCACTTCATGAATCATAGCACAATATATTTACTCTAGTACGCATCATTCGGTTCCCGATCGTACCATTCCATGCCGTTTGCAGCAGAGTGGAATGTTCGCAAGGCGTTCATTGCTTGGTTTACCTTTGACTGGAATCAAAAGGTGTTTGCGTCCTAATGGGGCGATGAATGGCGAACATGGGCAAAGAAATGAAATGACATTGTGTATATTGGCGAATCTCGCTTCTGTGTGCAACATCACGATGGTCGGAATTGAGTTTGGAGTCACCTTTGTGAGAGGTTGCTGAACTGTCACGTTATACATCACCCACTGGTCCTGCACCCGGTATCACGCTTTGAGGTTATATTGAATTTCACTGAAGCACGCCTCTAGTACGCATTGACATCACATTGAACATCCAGTGCTATATCTCCGAGGAGTTTGAACCCATGTAGTCCTCCCATACATTTAGCCATATTCCAGCAGGATAATGCGTGACCACACAAGGCACACAATGTTCAGGAGGTCTTTTTTACCCATCAGATTGCATAGCTTCCCTCGACTGCTTATTCTCCCGATTTACCACAAATCGAAAACGTGTGGTCAATATTTGCACACATATTGTGGGTCGGGATACACTATCCACTGTTACACCAGATAAACTTTGGCAATATGTGGATATCGTATGGACTGTTGTTTCCCAATGATACATTCACAATCTCTTTGATTCTATGCCGAGGCACGTGGCAGCGATTATGACCATCAATTGTGGTTAAATTGACTTCTGATTTTGATCTCATCCACAATTCACAAAAGGGTTTATTTTTAAACGTTTTATTTTTGCGCAACATGTTATCTGTTGAATAAATTTTGCTGTGATTTCTCTGATCTTTCTTGGTGTTCATTCTTCGTGACCACAGTGTACTAAATATTTTAATAATTTTTTCAGCTATTCCTAAATATTATTTTGGCAAGTTTTAAGAGATTTCGGTAATCTAGTGGTCAGGGTAACGGACTCGTGGCTGGCTTATCATGAATTCGCAACCAGCACCATTGAAGACTCGCCGTGCATGGAGGCGATGCACGTTAAATATGTCGAGAGCTCAACCGTCATCCCGTTGTGTGGTGTGTTAGTTACAAGAGGGGGTGTCAGATCAAGTGTCGTCCTCGACACTTGATCATGGTTAAAAAAAATGAGGCCCGTTGCCAAAAACCCTAGTGTACAGTGCGACGCTAATATTCACTCACTCACTTTGCAAGTTTTAAATACTTAGAATTATGCTGAATAAATTAAGCGTTCAATTTTTCAGAATTATACTTGAGATAAAAGTAAATATTAGACAAGTTTAAAATTGTGTTTATTATTTGTTTTATATTATTATTTACAAATTTTGAAATTGAAATCTTTGAATTGTTTTAACAATATTAATGAAGTTTAGCATTGCTTAGACAAATAAGTTTTTGTTTTGCTTGTAGTGGGTTCTGAGTGCGTATCCAAGCTAATATCTAGGAAAATGTATTATATTGACTGCTTTATTTACTTAATTGCCTCAATTTGTTTAGGAACGGTGAAGGAAATAAATTAGGGGTTGCTGTTTAAAGAGATCGAAAGTTGAATGAAAGTGGATGTTGAGGTTTGATTGTATGGCGTACTTCGATTTATGGTGTAAAGTCTTTCTTTGATTACTTGTAACCAGAATCAGCGAATGGGATTGAAACTTATGGGAGTTCGTATAACCGCTGCATATGATTATACTAGACAGCCTCTTGGCTGTGATTCAAATGGCTTCCAATATCACTTAATTATCAATTCATTAATGGTTAGAATATCACACTCCTCGAGTTTAGAAATTCACTCTCAACCTTTATTCTTATTAAGATTTCTGTATACTAAAATAATTGACTGTGTAGAATTTTTTGAGTTTTAAAATGCATGCCGGTTTTTTATCTCCAATGGTTATTGCGAACATCAGTTCATTTTAAATATTCTCAACTTTTGAACATAGCAAGGAAATAAGAATTTTATTTAAAAAAATGCATAACTATCTTTCTTGTAGCCTTGAGTATATTTCTATCAATAATTTAAAAGGATATTTAAATGTAACATTAAAGTAGTTTATTTTAGTCTATTTTTTAAAATATTCATAAAAACATTATCAAATAAGACTTTAAATTATAATTGAATGTTTTATTTTAAGAAATGGAACATTGAAATATTCAATTTTTGTTGATAATAAGTTTCTCACGATGGTGAGTCGATACTTCAAGTGAATGTAATGCACTTGGTTAAAATTTCTGTTCTCTACGAGAGTGTTCGTACAGGTGACAGGTAAAAGTACTATATATCAGGGTTTTTTTTAAAAAAATAATTTATTAAGGATCAAAAACATAGTAATATTTTTTATAATAGTAAAGTTAAAAATATACTTCCATATAAAAAGTGTTTAAAGAAAAATTCGCACCTGATCTCGTGGATACGTATATAGCTCGAACATATGTACATCTATACCTTTTCTTCATCATCTGCTGTTGTATATTTATAACACGACCTCATTTGCATTCAAGGTATTGCCAACTGAAGATGATTAAGCTCCACTCATCAGTTTCAAACGGAGATCCTAGATTCTAATCCGATATCACGGCACGGAAATTGGAAAAACATTAATACATTTTTATAAACTGTCTAAAAATTCTACCAAAGATTCCCTTGCCCCTTAACTATTTTCTTATAAGACCCACTCAACATCATGTTCTTAATTAAATTATCTTGCTTTCAGACGATAAGAGGAATGAAACATTTCTTTTTTTCTCATTTTTATTTTCAAAGTTGCTAATATTCTTATTTGTCAGCAAATGAACACCACATACCTGCATCTATTTCCCATTGTTCACATGGTAACTCCTAACTTTGAAAAAAAGAATTCAGTAGGGAAATGTCCCATCATGTAAAGAGCATTATTTTCTTAAAAACTGGTTAGAGTATTAATTTGTAGATTAATCATTAAAAAAAAGAAGAAAAAAATGAATATTTGTTAAGTTTTGTGCTCTAAGGTAATATTAGGAGATATGAATTATTGAAAAGTGATGGGTTGAAACACTCAGAATAAGGTTCAGTGAAGTATAATTTTAGGACATAACAACAAATATATATATATATATTACTTTTTAAACGTTATTGAGATAAACAGGAATTACTTTAAACATCCCTTTGCCAACTTTTTCGGAATTTTTTAAATCTATTCTAACCAATAAATCATTTTGTCTTATCTCTTGAAAGTTACAATGTCCAGGTTAAGTTAAATAAGCTCTTATTAGGAAAAAAATACTTCCAGATTTGGGCATAAAGCTAAATAATTAAATAAACACATCGTCAAAATGACAGACTAAATTATATCAAGCAGTCATTTAATCAGAAATGCCTTATCATCGTCGGATTTTTTTTGGGAGGTGGGGAGGATTCCTTGTCCTATTCTCCGACTACCTTGTCGGAGCCAGATGGCAGTTTCTTGGTTCTTACGTCTATGCCGATCATACCTCTGCATAAAATGGAACATGAATCAATTCGCAAATCGAATTCTACATTATTATACTCCATGGGTTCTGACAAAATATTACAATAGAAAAATAAGTTTAGCTTTAAATAACTTTTATTTCTGAAGATATGTTTACGGAAAGAAATAAAATAAAAGTTATTTTATTTTTAACTTTTGTTGATTAAATGAAACTAAAACACCTACAGAAAATTCAGTTGATGTTGACGATACAATGTTAAGGGAAGTGTTTAATTTATATATTATCATTTTACCAAGAAAAACTTAAGAGTACATACATCAGAAGTGTAAGATCTAAATATGTTAATGCATAATTTGATGAATTTTCATTTACTGATGAATAGGATATAAATTTAAATCCTTTAAATAATTTTAATAAAAATAAAATTTGGTCTAAAACAAATAAATAAAAATAGTTGTTTTCTAAATCTATAAATATTTAAAATGTGTATTTATATGTAGTAAGTTATAGATGAAATATACTTTGAAGAATTATTTTGCTGTTTCTTTAAAAAAAAAACCTTAAGGCTGTGTATTAATTCGAATTTTTCCATACATTTAGTCCATATTAACAGTATGATTATACTTGCGTAGTAATACGAATTTATTTCCGAAACTATTGTGAAAGCTTTAAATGTGCCTTTTAAATATAATCCAGAAAGAAGAAAATCGTTGAAACGTGCTTTGAACTTGTCTAAGGAAACAAAGTTTAATTTCAAAGCAGACTCAAACTCTTTAGAAATGGCTTTTCAAGAATATTATCGTTAATAGAGTCTGAGACATAAATTAAGAGACAGAGCATGATGATAGCAATAACTCCTTTGAATTTAACCGATATACCATCATTAGTTAATTCATTTATATTTTCAAAGCTAATAGCTAAAAGTAAGTCAAATAGAAATTATTGTCATAAGAGATATAACTTTTAGTTACCATTTCTAAGACTATTTTACTATCAATTAAGTTTTAGTAAAAATGGGTTTCATGATATTTATTATGCATATGCAATAAAAATTGTTGTATTAAATGTATAAATAATAATACATTGTTTCGTATACAAATCATATTGCAGATAACTATAGTGGACATTTCATTTCTAATTACAAATTATTGGCAATGCATATACATTTCTCAGGTTAAATATTAACTTTTTGTAGGATTGTTATATTTTACTTCAAAAATTTACGTACCCATTTTTTAAATTACTCTCTTTAACAGTGTATATACATGCATTCTTTAAATTAACTTATTCATTTTGAATAATTTGTTTCATTACGCTTGTTATTGTATGTGTTGTGTATATTTGTATGCGAGATATTCGTTGAAAGGTCATTTTTACCCCCTTTTACCATGCCTTTTTCTTGTGCCTTGTGTTTTTTATATCCCGGTGAATATCTATTCTAATTGTTTATGTTATTACGACTTCTATTAATAAAGTTTGAATATAACAGTGGTTGCTTCCTGGTGATAAGAGGAATGGTTTTCAAAATGAACTTTTAAGGTGAACACCAGCTCGTGATTTTCACCAATAACTCTCGTATACACGTGTAGATTAGAAGTTCGACGTTAACAAGTAATCAATCAGTGTTAATGTTGCACATTCCCGGAGATCAGTAGTTCTAAATAAATTACATGACTTTTTATTCATGGATGGGGAAACTTGGCAGCTTCTGAGGTCTTGAAGACTGAAGCACGAAAGGTAGAAGATTGACTTATCTTCTTTATCTGCATACCTTAATTGGGCATACTGGAAAGGTCTTCACTCCTAAAGTGATCCAACCCGGAGTAAATTCCAACATAATCACCCATTGCGCAAAAAGGATACCCCTTCGCCACGGTGAGATAGCCTGTAGGACTTCGGTTAATACATTGTATTAGTTAAAATTCATTTGCATAAGCAATATGTATCCTAAGTATCTTAATAAAGATATGTTTATACTTTAAAAACTGCCTTATTTTGATGCTTTTTGTAAATGATTCAACATCTATTTTATTCTATTTTTAATTCATAGATGGTCTTATCAGTAACTTATTTTGATATTAAGATGCAGTTATAAATTTAATAATTCCCAAAATAAATTAAAGGCAAAATCTATTTGGAATCACTTTTTCCCTTCAAAGGAAAAGGAAGAAAGCTTAATCCGATTCATTCTTTATAAGGCTGAAGAAATGTATTTCAGAATCCGCAGCATATATAGGCATTCAGGTTAAAAAAAACACGGATTATTATTCTGTGTGTAATAAAAATAAATACAGAAAATATTTTTGTTTTAGAAATTGTTGTGGCAGAAGCTTTAAAAAGCTTTCGGGAATTCTTGGGAATCCGAAAATAAGTCACTACTTTGAAAAACTAACAGTTCACTCAAGCTATAAACTTGAGTCAAATTTGTATTCAAAGGCATTTGCTTTGAAATATTTTTTTTTATGTAGAATCAATTGAACACTAAGCAAAAAATTTTCAAAATAAATTTTTGTACCATTTGGTATACTTTTTCTTTGATATGGAAATGCGTCCTGTAGAATTTTGATTCAGTCTTAAAAATCGGTATATTTAAATAGTGAATATTTGAATTAATTTTTTTGTCAAACATTTTACTTTAAAATAGGCAAACAGTTTTAACGATCATTTTGCTCCCAAATTTATGGAGCTGCAGAAAAATCAACAATTAAATTTCGTAATATTCTACCATTTATTGGTTTATAGATTACAATGAATATACTTAATCCATATTCATCAAAAGCTGTGGTGGCGGTATTATAAAGGTAATGGATATGAAGTTTTCACGCTTTTCCATTCGAGACTATGTGTAGTGAAGTTGATAATCAGTAAACCTTTCGAGCATCAATTTAGTCGTTTTAGCATAATGTAGAAGCGTTTGGAGAATGGGTGTCTGATCTGTTACTATCCTAGTGCAGTAGAACCTGTTTTTGTGCGGTCCTTTTTTATGCTATTTTATTTTTGTGTGATTTTTATGTGCGATTTTTTATGTGCGATCTTTTTTATGCGGTATGTGAATTTTAACGGCTTTGGTGCCACTGTAATGTTTTTTTTATCAGTGTACATACGTACACTTCAAGGCGCTCTATTTATTTATTTGTCTCTTGACAATGCATGTAAAGTTGTTTTCTCTCAATGGACCAACATTCGACGTTTGGTTGAAGAAGAAACTTCCAATGACTGTAACATTATCAATAATTTGATATATTATGAAGGCGGACAAGAAGAACTGGACTCTATGACAGCGGATAAAATATGTGTGCTAAAATCCAGATTTCCAACAAATTTGAAAATCATTTTCTTAAAATACATACCAATTCCAAAAGGAATTTGAAATTTCAAAAAGAGCTTCGATCATGCATATCTGGTTACTGTGACGTTTACAAGCAACTCACCAACCGACATTCATCATAAAAACTTTTCACTTACTTTATGGTTCAAAAAAATATATCAATTGAAATTGTATCTTCAAGTGACGAAACAATACTGAACTAATTCATCACTGATAGATGTGGGACTTTGTAATACGATGAGTAGTAGTGAATTATGTATGCGATTTTTAAAACTTCTCCATATATACATATAGAAATTAAATGTTTAAAAATGTTTTCATGTGTAATTTAATTATTCTTTTTGTTATGGAAGTACTTTCTGATTAACATTTTAAATAATTGACGTATTTTGTACGTGCGACTTTTTTTTTGCAGTCTCTCTCCGTCACATAGAAAAAAAATTCTATTGTATGCCAACGATGTTTTATATATGTAATTATTTAGGAAATTTTTTCGAATATTTTTTATTTTTCTTTTTATGCGGACCCTATCTACTGCGCAAAGCAGTTTGTACTATATTTTAATATCTTTTGCTTAGCTTCAAATGTGACATAAATAACAATTAATCGTTTACTAGAGATAATAATACATAATATACTTGACTTAAATTTCATTACATATTATTATCCAAGAGGTAATGTTTCATGTTAGATTTAACAATATTTTCTTAAAATAGAATGATTTTTTTTATTCTTTTAAAATTGTGTAATGGTTAAGATAGTGAAATACATATTACTAATTCGCACAAGTAAAGCTCAAGGATAAGTATTACTTTTTATTCAATTTAAACGTAATTAGATATGTAAGAAATACAAAATAAAATAAATGGGAATAATTCACATATACATTTTAATAATATGTGAAAGCCCTGCTATGAAATATTAACATGTGAATGTTTATATTTCAAAGACATTTTGTATAGGATTTTAGTTTTAATCCACATTAGAACACATCAAGGGTTTTTTCATTGAATATCCCATCCAAATGATAACTTCGAAAGATGTGTCTGTGATAATAGAAATAGTTTAGATCTGTATAAAAAATAACAATAAAAATTCTTAAGAAAACTTCCACTTGTCATTGTTTAAAATAATTTTAGAAAATGCTCCAGTTTCTAAAATTAGCTCAGTTCCATTAATTTTAATTTGTGAAAATTTGTAATGAATTTCATTTGTCTTCTATTTAAGAATTAAAATTCGTTTTAAAAATAGTTTTTTTCATTCCTTTAATTTTTTTAAAGATCCATTCATTATTAAAATTATATTAAAAAACCCAAAACAAAATTATTTCAGTATAGCCATATTAGCGTGCAATAGCAGAGGATTTCTTCTCATGGTGCTCAAATTCTTAAATCCCATAATGCTTCAAATATTTTTGTGTCCTTTAAAGCTATAAGATTGTTAAAGTGCAGATTACGTGTTAGTATGCATATTATCTGATTTGCTCCGTTAAGTGCGGAATCAAGAGTTTTCCTCATTTGAACTAAGTAATCTTCTCATTGGTGGTTCCTCTTTATCTTTGAAGTTTAAAAGTTTGTTTCTCTCATTTCCTTTTTGTAATGAATTTTGGTTTGAAACGTTACCACATCCCAGAATAATTTATCCCCAACATTTAAAATAAGAGTTGTAGAAATAATACATGTATTCGATAAAGGTCTCCTTGAATTATTTTATAACAAATATAATTACGATGACCCGTATCTTCTGGAAATGAATTAAAAGTTACAAGTTCTAACATTACAAAATAATGTTGTCCTTTTACTGATGTAGTAATCGCAACCATGATGGAAACAATCATTTTCCACAGACATCAATTTCAATATAATTCAAAGTGTCTCCATTATTTAGATAGCTAAATAGGCAAGCTAACTTTATCATATGTTTCGCAAATTTATTTTTTAGTTGGAAAAACATGTTAAGCCACTTGATTTTTTGTATTACAGTTATTAATTGATTTATCATTGATTCTATCAATTAATTTGTTGTTGGCTTGATTTTATTAATTTTATTCTTTAGATATCGAAAAAAATAATATTATGCCAAATTCTTCAATTGAAATATTATTTTAATCCATTTGATTTTTCTAATTTAGTTTTTTTATTGATTCTGTCAACTTATGCGGGGATTGTTCAATGGTATTAACTTGATTCTGTAGATATAAAATAAATAAATAAACAACATATTGTCTGGTTGCTTTTGTTCCATAAAATAATTTATTTTCATTTTAACGAGTGATGCGCAAATTAACTAGGTGATT
>BMAO01036827.1:0-37325 GCA_019973975.1 Trichonephila clavata
TTTTGTATCAAAAATCAGGCCTCAGCTGATATTGCAAATAGACTTCTGAATACTGATATTCTGAATTCAAGTATTGCAGATAAATTGAGACAAACTACATTGTATTAAACATATTGTAGTACTATATTTTACTATTTTAAAGTTGCGCAAAAAAAAAAATCAAACTTGCTAAATTTTCCTAATTAAAATTTTTTTATACAAACTGTGGAAATATTTAGCTGAAGTTAGTGTCAGCATTATTTGGTACATATGAATATTTTGTGATTCAAAACTTTTATGAAAATTTTAGGTTAAAATCAAGCTGAATAACCGGTCGGTATAACAAATGCTATCAATATTGAGCGAAAATATATTTCGAATTAAAAAAAAAAGTGTTTTCAGTCATATTTATTTAAAGTAGTGTTTTGTAATGTAAAACATACTATGGAAAACAACATAATAAAAAATTAGGGCCTTAGGAGCTTTATAAGTTTTTATGGTATGCCTTTAAAAATTTTAATTTCGTTTTCTCAAACTTTTAATTTTGAAGATACAAGTGTTTTTTAACACCTAAGGCCTTTTTGTGTTCAAGATAGAGGCTTGAAGTTTTTTGTATGCATTCTAAAAAAGTTAGTATGTATTTAAATCTCTGATCTCTAGTAACATTTTTTTTTTAAAAAAAAAGGCTAAAGTTAATACTTTAAAAATTTTCTCGTTTTTTCCTGTTTAAGGTAGAAAATAATTTTCAAAAATCAACAAGGGAACAGATTTTTAATTCCATGCTAACTTTTGTTTTCAATAATCCAAGAAACATAAATCACTTAAAATGATTACAATTTTTTTTAAAAAAAATTTCTAACTATTTGAAAAATACTTCAAAAATTCTTCTAAAATTGTAAAATAATGGCTGGTCAAACCGATTTTTTACTTTCAGAATCAACTTTACAGTATAATCTCTATATATCTTTTTATTGTTACTGTCTCCACATTTTTTTTGAAAAAAGGGTACTGTGTGGCCTTAATTTTTTTTTATAAGTACAGTTTATTGACGCTGGATCAGAGAGAAAATCTGAGTTAGGTTATGCAAGAGTCATGACGCCCAAAGGACATCAATATTTGGAAAATTAGAACACTAAAAAATGACGAATATTGACGCCAGAACATTCTCTTGATGGATTGATTAGAAAATTTTCTAGATCTTTACCATATAAGACATGCTTAGGATGCTCTTCGGAACCAGCCAAATTTTCCTTTAAGTCTCCCCTACCCAGAACATCTAGGGTCCGGAAACAGTGTTTCTAAAGGAGTTGGACTGTTTGTCGATGGAACTCACATACTCTAGTGCCTTTTCCCTCATGGATTCCCGTTTTGAAAACTAAAAAAAAGTAAAAAGGTACCAAAGAATACACTAAACTATCTACTATTATCCCAATCTTTTACCATCTTTTTACCCTGTTTCAGACTTTTCTGTGTTGATGAGCTATTCTGAGATGACGTGTTGCTACAATAATTGTTAAATTATACTTATACTTTTAAGTAAAGCTGTAACGAAGTTGTAAGGAATTACAGGACAAACTTGTTTGTCCGTAATTCTAATGATGATAAACGAACAGCAAAAAAATTATTTTAACTTAAAATATACTTGTTTGAAATTTAATATCAAATTAAAAATTTTGGATGATTCACGAAAATATCTCATAACAAGTTAGCAACTTATCTAAAATATTTCTATTAATATATTCTCCGAAAAATATTTGTATTTTTTTAACATTTTAATACCACAAGAAAACTTTTTTATCGTAAAAGAATTGAAAGTTAAATAATTGAGGGAGAATAAAACAATGTAGAAAGAAAAAAATGTATAAATAAAGAAGAGGGCATTTTTATGACCTTGACTTTTTAGCTAAGCAAAATCAATTATAGAAAATTCAAATAAAAACGAAAGTTAAGTGAAAATTGGAAGAAAGGAAACTGTTTGTTTAATCGGATTGAAGACTTTAAGAAAAAATTCTTTCTTTCTAAATATTTTTTCAAGAAAAATATTTTTCGTCACACACACGTTTCCAAAGTATGCTGAACGAGGGAACTTAACGATCTTTAAGCTTCTATAAATTCGATAAGAATTCAGATTTGGAAAAATGATATAATTTTCTAGGAGCTTCACATTTTACATAATCAAAGTATATGGCCTTGAAAAGAAAAGATCCACCACAATGCGATACAAACATTCAAGTTTCATTATAGTTCTTACCCATTTAAAATAATTACAGAAATGTTAGTTGCGTGCGTGGTATATCCATTATTCTCATGTGCATTTTTTTCAACATACCTCTAGAGCGGGGGTAGCCAAACCGTGTCCCGGGGACCACATGCGGCACACCTTGAATAATTTTGTAGCCAGAGAGATTTATTACCACTTTACAAAATATGTGATGATTTTGTGAAATATTTTTGTTCTTAGAGTAGTATTATGCAACAAATATATCCCATAACTGTTTCTATTTTAATGCGTTGCTTCTGTTTTTGTACATACTTAGAAATGAGCTGTATTGCGTTGCAGCGATCCCCCTCCCACAGCATCATGCTTGATTCTCGTAACTTTATTGCTCTGTTTATTGCTAGAGGTAGGTGTGCTTCATCATTGCATTATTATTAATAATTAATCGTTTATATACATGGAAAATAATGAAAATGATAATAATAATTCATTCTCTGTTCTAAATTTTCACACCATTAAATGTTTCTAATGCGACCAAATCTTATATAAAGATATATATTTTTATATACGACCCCCAGAATTATAATGGTTTTTTAAGTGACCTGTAAGATCATCTATTTTGGCCACCCCTCCTCTAGAGCTACTTTACTACTATGTTAGACTGAAGAACCACCAGTGAACTATGCAAATGAGCATTATTGTTCAAATAGAAGTGGAGTAGATAAGAGAGAGAGAGAGAGGGAGAAAATAGAAAAATTAGATAGTGTTAAAGGAGCATTACAGAAGTCTGAGAAACTTTACAACAGATTCAGAACGTGTCTGCTTGAATCGGTTCATGTTATAAAATATTTACAGTTTATAAATTGTTTAAAAATATAATTTTTGTTATTATTTAATTTATTATCTAGAGTACGGTTAAGTTAATCCCTTCCATATACTTAATCCATATACTTTCGATAATGATTAATAAAATACTCAATTAATTTGTTAAATATTAAGTTTGATATTTATTAAATAAACATAATTCTTATTATTAAAGATACGAATTTTTGCCACAGGTATTTTACAAACATTTCATAGATATTTCTATAGTAAAATGTAATAAATATTTATTTGTGTGTTTGATTTCATGCCTTTAAAAGTACTATTTTTTATCAGAAAGAATTTTTATATCTATGATTTTCTATGCAAATTATTAAAACTAATTAATGCAAATATGTGATAAACATTAATGAATAATAATTTTATCATTTTATCAAGTATTAAAATATTTTTTTTCTTTCAGTTTTTATAATCTACGCGTCCTCATTTTAATAAACATACGATAAAGCAGTGAATAAAAAGTTATTAAGGGAAGAAAAGGTAGTAATGTTTCTTTGATATTTTTTAAACAAAAAAAAAAATAGAAATATGGAACGCTAAAAAAGAAAAAAAATGCTTACTTGGCATTGTGTACACTCAAATAATGACGTAATTTAAATTAAAATAATTAGCTATGACAAAAAATATTCTGTTGCTTTTTATATTTAGTTTAAAAAAAAGAATTTTTTAAAGGTATTAAATATAAGGGGTTTAAGATTCCATAGAAAAAATACGTATTTATTCTCTAACGTATTTGACTTTAGTTAACTTCTTTTTTATTCTTTTGTCAATTTCCTTTATAAAAATCAGTCTGCTTATCAAGTAAAAGAAAAATTAACGAATTAAGGTTTTTTTAAGTGTTAGATTTGTTGATACAGTGTGTGTGTGAAGGATTATAATAATTTTTAAAATTTTTGATTACCTCGCTGGGAGAATGTTTTACACGAATAACAATATATACTTGCAATTAAAATTTTAATTAAAACAAGTTTTATTTCTATTGTTATTATATCATAATTTATATAAGATATATATATTTATACCTCTTTATACGTAAAGAATACTCCACCGTCAACATTTTTTTAAATAATTTATTTGCTATAATTAACTTTTATTAAATAAAATTACGGTAAACAATAATGCAATACCTAGTGAAAATACAAGATAATATATTAACTAAACTAAAAAGGTTATTTTGAGATTTGAATATCCCAACTGGAGAATATTATGAATGTTTTTTTCATTTGAAATCATTTTTTCTAGCTAGAAATTATTTGATTGTAATATCAGCATTAGATTTAAAATATTTCTCCAAGATTTATCCGTATTTGAAGTAGAGCACACAAACATTTTTAGCTATAATTTAAATGATGATTTATTTAACTCTAATACGAGGACTATTTTTTAAGTAAGGTCAGTTGGCGCGTATATTTCTCTAGTTCGCTCGTACGCCGCAACGAGTTCTGCGTGGTAGAAAAATGGTAGAAAAAATGCTGTACCCCATAAGAAATGAAAGAGTTACAGAGTCCTCAATTTTACTTCAGTGTGACTGGATACGTTCCATGTAAATTTTTTATCAAGCAAAGATAATAGATTTCTTAAATTGAGGTTGAATTTATCATTTAAAGTGCGTTTTTTTATTTTAAACGAATTGATAATCATGCTTTATTGTGTCCGTATAATGAACAAGATGGTGTTATAAGCACAATATATATATATATAAATTTAATGACTCATGCTTAGTAAGCACTTGTGTGATTATTCATTATAAAAAAGATTTTTTTCGAAAATGAATTACCGAATTATTTTATTTAATGATCTAATTCCTTATTTTAAACATTTATTAAGGATCCAAATAATGTAATGCACGTTGTGTTAAAGGTTTAAAAAGTTGTGTTTATTATTATTTTTGGAGAGATAATGAAATCCCTTTAAATTACATTAGTTAATTAAATCCCGCAATATATTTGTCTATTTAAGAAAAATCAAATAGGGGGAATAATAAAATTATGATGGCATGTTAAAGATAACTCGCTAGAAATGCAAAATATGTTTAAAAATTAGATCAAAATTCAATATACATTCAAAGTTGAAAGGTTTTTTTCCCTTAAAGTTGCATTTAATAATCACCCGATTCTATTTTAACAGTCTTTTATAAAATGTATTCAAAGTTTTCCTTTTTCGTCAGCTATCCCAACGAAAAGGCTGATTTTGTAAAATGAAATCAGGATGATTTTGTAAATTATTCTAAATGAGAAGAAACGTATTTAATTTGCAAAATAAAGTTTAAAGAATAAATACAAGAGCTTAGTCTTGCAAATCCTAACACCAAAATAATACAATGTGTCCCAGGATTATTGGCACAAACTTTAAGGGGAGGTAGAAATAATCACAAAGATACAGATTAGCCCAGCAATTCATGGTAGGTAACGTCTTTATTATGTACTAGGTGACATTGTTCACATAGAGAAACGGATAAAACAGACATGTATTACCACAGTCATTTAAGTTGTTATCACGCGCAGAGGAATATGGAATGTTTTGCGAATACCGAGGTGGCAGATATGCACCAGATTTATGGATTGGATGAAGGAAATGCACAAGCAACAGAAAGATTGTTTCGCGAAATCTAACCACAAAGAGATGCACCAGATTGCTGGATGTTTACTAATTTG
Organism: Trichonephila clavata; assembly: GCA_019973975.1. NCBI lineage: Eukaryota > Metazoa > Arthropoda > Arachnida > Araneae > Nephilidae > Trichonephila > Trichonephila clavata. The sequence goes on from BMAO01036827.1 coordinate 5,734, forward strand.
CATCACAATTTGTGTGAATAGGGATAATTACGAAATAATACACGAATTATTTGAAATAATTATCGAATTATTTGAATCCGTGGGATATATCCCACCTCCCCTATCTCCATCTCAATAATCCTGGGTCATCCTGTAGAAACAGTTTTTAAAATTCACATTTTAATAATTTGTGAAATATAATTTTTTGAAATTGTTCGAGTGATTTATTGTTTTGTATATTTTTAAAATTGGTTTCTTTTTTTCAACACATTTGATATTATACTGATTTAATAATGTAAAATATATCCCCCTTACAACAAATGTAATTTTTCTTTATAGTAAAACATTTAACAAATATACACAGATTAGCGAGATTATGCGTTTATTGGTTCCATGAATATAATATATATATATATATATATTCCTTTAATCCTTCAAAAATGCTGGAGTTAGGACAAGAATTAAAATATTTTGTTAAACTTTCAAGTATTTGTTGGCAATTTAGTTCTTTTTTAACGAAATTAAAATTTAGTTTGAAAATTTCAAATGATATATATTTTTCACAAAAGGATTAAGTGTAATGCCATTGATCGCCAACTTTAATGTCTGCAGCAGCAGAATTAGCCATGCGTTTCTTTCACTTCCATCTTTTCACTGGCTTTTTGGAAGAATACCTCAATTCCAATTCACTGTAAATCACCACAAGACATTACAAAAACACAAAATATACACAAAACATTAACCTAAATTAAAAATTAGCAACGTTTGTCACATCACCGTATGGAATGTCTTGTCAACTCAGCTGTGAGTGTCATGTCGTTTTTCTCATAAAAAAACAAAAAAATTCCCGTTTTCGAAAACACTAGGATGCTTATAGGCCAGTGCTTTTCAAACTTTCAACGTTTCCAACCCCTTATTTTCTGTCATAATTTTCATCGCCCCTCCCTAATACAAAGTAATAATGCCCCCATTGATGCTAAAACTACAATATGACTATAATTGACAAACGGACAAATTATCAAGATAAGTATTAAATTTTGTATATAAAAAGTCTATGTGGGTTTTATTTTTTATTATATTAGAATGTATTTTGTTTTGCTTCCTTTCAGTAAATTAATAACTATTTTATATAAATCTTTTATTTCCGACTTTTTGGTATGCTCGCGCCTCCCACGTTGGGTTATAACACCCCCTAATGGGTGCCGCCCGACAGTTTGAAAAGCGCTGGTATAGTCTACATAATGCCATCAAATGAGGGTTCCGCTAACTAATGCTCTTTACAGTGTTAGCTTATAAATATTGTTGAATGTTAAATGAATTTGTGCACGTTTCAAAATGAATAGTTGATTAATTACGAAACACATCTTTCACTTCAGCTTATTTCATTGATGTGGTTATTAAGCTGATATATCTTTTATAACAAATTCTCGTAAGAAGAAGCATCTATCTTTAAGAAAAATCTGTTAAACATGCAATTAAATTATGTATAAATTCTGATGTTTTGCTAAAGAGTTTCTAGGGATTATGTTTGCTGCTACGAAATATTTATAAATCTTCTTATTTAAAGTGGGTACACTTTTTTTGCTTTTCGAAGTCAGTAAACATCAAGTATTACAGAACTTGAGTGAGAGAGTCATGAGAAGCTAAGTGAAGTTCACAATTTATGAAAATCCAGGCACCTTTAGTATTTTAAATTAATGAACAATGTCTCGGTGAAGGATTAACTGTCGCAAATTAACACTTATTCAATATTAATTTTACTTGAATAAATTCAAGATGCGTGTTGTTTGAAATATAAATCAAGTTTGTTAAAGTAACATGAATAATATTTCCCTTAGTTGCTTGAATTATTTATAATAAATAATTCAATAAATATGTTTTTGAAGTTAATAGTTCTGCTAGCATTTTACATAAAAAGAAAGGCAATAAACTACAAAACAAAATACAATGATTGCTAATTAATTTTTAAAAGATTTGATTTTGTTTAAGAAAAGTTGTAATAAATAGTATAGTTTAATATACTTTCAACTAAAACATCTGTAAATGTTTCAAATAAAATAAATAATTTCTTGCTCTTCAAATAAAACTAGTAATATATAATTCTATCAGTTCAGATTTTGGATAATCCTTATGAAGGAGAATTTTAATCGCAGTTTTTTATGCACCAATATGTGTTTATTCAAAAAAAATGTATGATACCTATCGTTTAATTTTATATTAATTATGCTAGTAGTTATTATATATGTTATGTTGTTTGGTTTGTTCATAAAATGACGGAAGAAAAGTTTCCAATGCCTATATTTGGAATTGAACAACACGGACATCCGAATAAGAATATATGTTACTCTTTCAATATTAATTATTTTATTGTTTACTGTGTTTTATTTAGGTTATGCTGAACTAATTTCAAACAAACATTCTGCAGAAAAATCGTTAAAAATTTATATTTATATGAGTTCAATGTATTTCATACATGAAATTTTTTTAAAAAAAATTTTAATTTGCCATCATTAAAAAACTTTTATTTAAATTATATCAGAATTACATTAAATACTGTTCGATAAAAAGAAACTCTTTAATCTTCAAAAACCTGAATATATATATATATATATATATATATAACAGATTTAAAATGAAATATGAAAAATTAAAATAATAGAGTTAAATTTAAAAACTATAAAAGAATGGATGCTATAATATTATCAACTTTGCTGACTTATAGGACAGCTTAAATATAAAAAAAATATATATATAAAAGTGGGTTTGAACATATTTTCTGACCAGCCAACCTTCTCCTTTTCTGTTAATAATACTGAGCAAAAACCTACTGAAAATAACGGATAGAAAATCCAAATTAATTATGAGAAAAAGGTAACTTACATAAAAATTGCGTGCAGAAACGCAGAGTCCGAGCAAAATCTGAGTACAATAAACAAGTTATTGCCACATTCTGAACCCAAATACATATTCAAAGCAAAGCAATGGCTGTAAAATAGCACTTAACAAAAGCACGAAAAGAATAGAAATAATAAATTAAGAGTTGTAAACATACTATCATTATCTTAGGGACACTAAGATTATATGATTTAAACATATAAACATTAAATTAAATTTTTAAATAATTAATTTATCTAAAATTGGGAATTGGAGGTATCTATAGCTATCTTCGAAGTATAATACATTTATAATAATAACCTGTTATAGTAAAAACTATGGAAATTTAATCCTTACCATTTAGAATTTCTTTATTCAAATATGTATTAATAAAATTAATTGGGTATTTTTGAATTAAACAGTATTTAGTAAAATGTATACAGTTTTTATTTTTTCTAATTTATTTGAAGCTAGAAATTTATTGTGTTGTGTGTAATAAATAACAATATTTCTGAATATATCATGCACATTAGTGTCCCAATGTGGTATTTTTATAATATTGAAATTAAACTCTTCTCGCATTTATCATAAATATTAGTATAACTATTTTATTATCTTTTAATTTAATTTCTATAGGAAGAATATTTGCTTCGTAGTTGTTACTATTTTTAAATCTCTACAGAAAGATTTTAAGAAAAATACAATGAGTATTTTTTATTAAATCGTGTTGAAAGGAATAAAGCAAAAATAGAATACGTGGTCAAAAAGTGAACAACATGTATTTGATAAAAACTTCATGTTTAGAATACATTGCAAAAATACTTTAAAGTTCTCAAGATATCCATAATAAAATCTGAATTCCGTATAATCCCTTCAGGGTTATATACTTTATTGTCCTTAGATATGAATATTCTATTCGAAGTTCCATAAGTGTAAAGAAAAAAAGTGGAATAAAAATTTTAGATTTTGATATGCACATACTTTTGGCCTAACCGTTTCTCACCGGATCTTAGGCGGAATAAAAGAGGGTTTTTTTCTGAAAAGATAGAAAGTGGAATAGAAACTGAATTCTTAAGGGAAAAAAAATTGGTGAAAGTTAAGGTCTATTTTGCACACAATATGCATAAAGTGTAAAAGAAAGAAAAAAACTTCTATTCATGGAAATAGGGAATCGATTACGTAGTGTAAATACTTTTATTTTGTAGTCAGCGATATCTATTCAATATTATATTGAAAAGGATAAATTGCCAAACACCTCGGGTGATCAAAAGAGGACAACATGATATCCGTGATATGATAACAATCTTACACAGCAGTATGAAATTCAAAATGAAAATGTGCTTGGCCTTAGGTATATACTTAATATATATATGTGATCTTATTGTGAATGTACGTAGATTTTAAAAAAGTAAAGTAACAAGAGCTCTTTCGGGTGTGTAAATTACCCGTATGAATAAAAATCCCTCTGAAGAAAATGAAGACGATCACAGCATTCAAACGATGCCATTAGATTGTGCTGTTTCACCAGTAACATGACTAAATCTCAGTTAGAAGGTGGCTGTGAGACGGGAACATGGTCCGTGATTGGAATAAGAAGTATGATATGGTTTTGCATTTGATGTACCGATGGAACAAATGTTTCCGACTACGTACTAATTTATGCCTGTACCTTCTAACTTTGTATATATATATATATATGTATTTTTATTTCCTGAATAAACGTTTACTCGGAATGGACTTGCTATCTTCATTTGGAAACCACTACGTATATATGAAAAATTTAGCTATTGAATTAGACTCGTAATAGTGTAGGGCAAAGAATAACACAAAACTTTGTTCTTTCAGAATTATTTCACTTAGACCCGTGGATTCGTAATATCATGTTTTTCAAAGTTGTGATTCCCAGAAGAATATTCTATTCATGGTTTTGAATCTCTGTTAACACTGAATGAAATGTCAAAAATTAAGTTGCAGCTTTTTTACTACTCAAACATTTCAATTAATTTCTTAGTCTTTCAAGTGGTTAAGTTTTTTGACCAAAATGATCCCAAAAAAAAGGCACATGTATTTATTGCAAGTAACTAAGCATAATACTTATCACACTAAATGTGAAAATTGAAAAAAATTAAGTGTGATTTTCCATTTAAAAATTTTTATTTTGTAATTGCACAACACAAAAAAATGAAATGAGCCTTACAGTAGTCGCATATGATGTGTAACATCTGACACGTTATCGCGGTAAATACGCAATAGTGACTTTAATCCTGGGTATGATTGGAAATAATTTTCTATCGAATAATTATATCTTTAATGAAAATTTTATTTAATTAACACAAGGAGCAATGTAATTTTTTATCAAAAAAATTTATTCTTGTTCAATTTGGGGAAAAACGGTGACAATAGATTTAGGAAAACTAAAATATAACACATATACTTGGGATTTCAAAGTATTTAAAAAACATTAAAAAACAGCGTCAATAACAGTACCCCTGTTCGTTGTCCAAACATTTCGCTTTGTGTTCATTTCGAGCTTGAGTTCATCTTCCAGAAAAGCTATGAGCGGCTCAGCTTCTGGAAAACTGAATTTAACGTTAAAATAACCACCAAAGTCCTGGGAAGCGAGTGATAGTTTTTTTAAGAGCATAACCACCTTCGGTAAACGGTAAAAGTACAAAATGAAGGAAATCCTTAATTTTTTTAACTGTTTGATTCGGAGAAATGTATGCGACCACCAAAATGACTGTTTGTCCATTTTCAAACACAGCGAGCCCTGAGACTTTGACATTTGAACGTAAAAATCGCAAGTTTATTCTGGATGCAGTCTAATAAGACTTGCTGGTATGTGTGGAAGGCTGACGGCTCAATTGTTATTAGAGTTGGACCCCGATATGAGAGTAGCACCATCAAGCGCATGCTTCAAAATTAGAAATATTAGAGAAAATCATAAATACCCATTTATTCAATAAGTTAGTTTTCTTTCATCGAGAAATCTTTGTTAATCGCAATTAAAAATATTATTTTGACAGCGACAGGAATTAACCTCAAAATATGAAAATGATACGCACTTAAATATTTATTCAAGTCGTATTTTTTTAAGAATGATAAGCTTTGTCAGACGCTTAACAGGAAATATAATTATTAATATGTAGTTTACACATATATAAATATATTCTCAGATTTCACACACAACGGGCCCTGAGACTTTGACATTTGAGCGTAAGAATCGCAAGTTTATTCTGGATGAAGTCTAATAAGACTTGCAGAAGGCTGGTGGCTTAATTGCTACTAGAGTTGGAACCCGAGACGAGGGTAGCGAAGAGACACCACCAAGCGCGCTGATTGGTCAAATCAAATAGCGCGCACTTCCCCAGCTTGATGGCTACTAGAGTTGGACATCGTGCGAGGGTAGCGAAGAGACACCGCCAAGCACGCTGATTGGTCAAATCAAACAGCGTGTGCTTCCCCGACTTCCTGTTACGCATTTCCTTCCCTTTTTCACGAAATCACTCCAACAAATATCTAGCAACCGAGAGTAAGGATGTTACACATCAAAAACCCAAAATGCTTGCATTTTATAAGTAGATTCTGCATGCTATGAAGTATGCTTCATATATCTTAAAAGAATTTCTCAAATACTTACCAAACAATTCCCTGTTCGTACCTCTTTTTCAAACGGTTGATGGTTTTGTATGCCCACATAATTAGCAGCATGGTGCTATACTAAGTCATACATTGCAATGGCGGGTAGAGATAATTTCGGTTTTTTGAAGTGAAAACTTCTTTAGCGGCATTGGGCACTTTTTGGTAGGGGAAAATCTTATGGGTTCGCGTCACCGTCATGTTCTGACTGGCACACGCGCAGTGTGCTGTTCGCCTTAGATACGTTTTGGATGGGTGAAATCTGGTGCGTTCGCGTCACCGACATGTTGATAGCAGTATATCTGTAGCTATACAGCTGACGTATAGTGCTGTGTATATCTTATAAGTGAAATTGAATGGATTTAGTGACAACTTCAATGTGCATATACTGTGCATTCTTGAAATAGTGCTTTTGTTTGATTATTATTTGAATCGTTTAATTGAAGAATCATTGTGCAGTATAATAGTGTGGGTACTAAATAAATATACTAATATTTTTAAGATAAAAATAGACAACAGGAAATTATTTTAAATACCCCGTATTTATTCTGCATTTGAAAATTTTGTATTATTTATTTTCTAATTTTTAACCTCTGCAATGCATAACACAATCGGGATTAGCATTTCACAGTGGCTCAGACGTTTTCTTACTACCGTGGTAAAACAGACTTCTAGTTGTTCAATCATATTTTTATCGTGGATTTTGAAATTAAACATTTTATAAAATCTAATAATAGTTCAAGATTAATGTGTTTAAGTTTAAAATATGGTTATTAATGCAAATAAACATCATAAAAGATCAACAAGTCATCGAGCGAATCTAACATTAAAATTGAAAAGGTTACGAAACAATACACTACAAACTGCCACCAAAACTTTTCTAGAATTCATCTCCAACAAGAAAGGATTATCGATATTTTCATGCAATTGTCAAAGTTCGGATGTGCATGCAGCTTACCTAAAAAATGATGCTATCGTAAAAAAGTCAAATGTTCTGCTTTTGTCAGAAATTCGTATGAAAAACGAAGAACCAATTATATTCCGAATTTCAACTCTGTTGTAAGTTTTAAAAGACCCGAAGTTCCAGCAGCAGGTGTAGCCATTTATCACAATACTCAAGATACGTCACACTTCATTACTTTGCATATGGACATACATACTAAATTCACTAGAAGCATTGGAGTTAATATTTTTGATGTAGGCGAAATATGTGTTGCTCATTGCGATTTCGAGAATGGGCAGTACATATTAACGGTTGCCATTTATATTTCGCCTGGAAAATCTATGAGACAGATGCAACAATTTTTATTCCAAAATTTGATGATTTATACAAAAGAAGGCTCTGAAATACTCGAAAAAAGATTTGGCGAAAAATATATGATAATGTACCGAGGATTTTAAGTGGAGACTTCAATATTAACTTTGCAGATGCTAAAAATCTAGCACTAATTGAATTTCTAAATGAAACACTTAATTTAAATATGACCAATGATCGAAAACTCAGTACTACAAAATATAAAACGACGATCGATGCCGTTTTTACGTGATACATAAATTTGAATCAAACATTTTCCTTTCTTACTTTAGTTACCATAAGCCTATTGTATCTTTTTTAGAACAAATGAAATAATTGAAAATACAAAAAGTCTAACTATTGTTGAAATTATAGATGACAATGATGCAAACAATTAAAATAATGTCACAAATCAAGTACATTGAAATTTAAGTAAATGCAAACACTATCCATAAATAATATGATTGTTTATTAATTGTTAATTCAATTGAATTGTATTTATATTTTGTGATGATCTTGTACAGCCCGTAATATATTTGAATAATTAAAAACCATATAAACATGCATTTAGTTGTTGCTCGGAGTGTCAATAGATGTGAAAACCAGATTGAAGTTGATAATTTTAATTCAAACTTTATGAAATTTCAAATTTTAATACTAAAAATTCTAAGTTTTCACTTCTATCGGCTGTCTCTATAATTGCCATTTTTTTTTTTTAACTTTCAATTTTCGTTTCTTCTTAAGCAACAATTTGCATGCTGCCTTGATAATCCCTTTTCATAATCCAATCTTTTCAAGAATTTAAATTCCTGCCATCAATGAAAAATTCCCACCTACAACTCAAAGAAAGTCCCAGATGAGAAGTATTTTAGTACCATGTACAAAAAACATCTCTTAAAACCCACAAGCACCAAATACCTCATTATAAGAATTTTAAAAAATATAAAGCAAATCAAAGATAGAAACAAGAAAATTGGTTGTCCCTATAGCATACACGCAAACCTGTTGTGGCCAGCTTTGTGTAGCCTGTACGGTATACAGGCAAACCTGTTAAGGGGTTAATAATGAGACTGAGACAATGTGGTAATCTAGTTGAGTAAAAACCCATAATGTGTAGTTTTTCTTAAAAGTAAATATATGTATATATATATATGAATTTCTACCAAAAGAAATCAATATTTATATATATATATATATATATATATATATATATATATATATATTATCAAAATTTCTCTACAAGAGAGAGATGAATTAACATGATTAATACTTAAATGAATTGCAATTGCAAGAAAACCAGACAACATAATTTAAAAGGAGATATGAAAAAGTTGAAATAACAGAGTAAAATTTAAAAATATAAAAGAATGGATGCTACAGTATTATCAACATTGCTGACTTAGGACAGCTTGTATACAAAAAAATTCCTCTTAAAAAATTTCTCTGTATAAAAGTGGGGTTGTACATGTATTTTGGCCAGCCAACCTTCCCCTTTTCTGTTAATAATGCCGAGCAAAAACCAATTGGAAATAATGGATATAAAATCTAAATCCATTATGAGAAAAAGGTAGCATACCTAAAATTGTATACAGAAATGCAGAGCCCGCACTAAATCTGAGTACATTAAGCAAGTTATATTGCCAGATTCTGGATCCAAATACAATTTCAAAACAAAGCGATGGCTGAAAAATAGCACTTTGTAAAAGTATGAAAAGAATAGAAATAATAAAATAAGAATTGTAAACATACAACCATTATCTAAGAGACTCTAAGATAATATGATTTAAAAGTTATAATAAATTTTAAAAAAATAATTTTATCTAAAACTAGAAACCGGGATTATTTAAAACTATCTAGGAAGAATAATAAATCTATAATATTATCATGTTAAAACTATGGAAATTTAATCCTTACTATATAGAATTTCTTTATTCAAACATCTATTAATAAAATTAATTGGGTAGTTTTGAATTAAACAGTATTTAGTAAAATGTTTATAGTTTTTTTTATTTTTCTGATTTATTTGAAACTAGAAATTTATTGCGTAGTGTGTAATTAATAACAATATTTCTGAATATAGATATATGCACATTAATCTCCCAATGCGTTTCTTTTATAATATTGAAATTAAAGTCTTCTCGTTTATCATAAATATTAGTAACTATTTTATTATATTTTAATTTAATTTCTATATCAAGAAAATTTGCTTCATAATTGTTATTATTAAATTATGATATTGTGGAAAAAAATTAATATTAGGTTTAAAGTTGTCTTCCTTGCCACAAAAATGATTATATCATCTATATAACGAAAAAAGTAATATTCTAAATTGTCTGGGAAACTATTTTCAAAATAATGTAAATATAAATTGGCAAGACAGTTGCTAGCTGGGCCACCTTGTGGTACACCCTTAATATGTTGATAAAATAATTACCATTATGATAAACATTATTCTCTTTTAGAACTAACCTAAGTAGAGTACCAAATCTATCATAATTGACATTTTTAAACAAATTATCTTTATGTAATTTTACAAGTGTCTTTATTATATCATCAATATTAATTGAGTTACAAAGATGTTCAAAATCTAAACTAAATACTGAAAATATTTTTTTATCTTTAATTATCTTTAATTTTAGCAATAAGTTCAGTACTATTTTTAAGAATGGCTGAAGTTTTAGATTATTTATTGTATCTTGTAACATTTCATGTAGAATTTTGCCTGATTTGCTGATATATGTATTAAAACCATTAGTAACTGTTCTAAACTTTTCTGGATCTTTGTGAAATTTAGGAGTAAGAAATACATGTGAAAATTTAAAATTATTATTAATTTGTATTTTTAATTGTTTATGAAAAGCCAAAATTCGATTATTGATTTCTCTATCAGAAATTGATGACCTAATAAAAGCTGTATTATTTTCAAAATGTTTGCTAAGCGTTAAACTATAATAGTATTTACAAATGAAGGCAAGATTTCCAGGCACTTTATCAATATAAACTATAATAAATTTATTTTGTAATTTTTTAATCTGATTTTTAATATCATTAAAAAGATGTTATTATCTGTACTAAAGTTATATTTATTAATCTGTTGTGTAATGTTACATTTAAACTCTGTGAATGCCTATATAGGCATACTATATTTAATAGCAATTTTGTAAATGAATTGCTCAGTATCATTATATAACTGATTTTTGATAATTTTATTATTATTGGAAATCATAAGTCTAAAACCAGTACCTTAATTCATTATATTTCTAAGATTATTATCTTTTACAATATTGAGGTCACCAGTAATAACATGCTGGTGATAATTATCTTTAAATTCTTTAAATTCATTACAATAACATATTAAGTTTTCTTGCTTTATAGGTACATTATAGTTAAAAATTGATCTACCTATTTTTTTATTATATTTAAAAGCCTTTTTAATAGTGATATTTTGAATTGGGAAACTTGACATGTGTTTTTTTAAAAATGCTAGAAAAATTAATATTATCATAAGATTTATTCATATATAATAATGTACAATATATATTCTGTTTGATATTTTTTATTTACATTTACTTTTATTTTATGTGTTTATGCATATATATATATATAAATTTCTATCAAAAGAAATCAATACTTTATATGATACTTATGTATTACACTTTTGATCAACTTCGTCAAATCAATAATAGATGCCAAGTACCGCGATATGTAAGTGAGAGTAAAAACAGTTGGCTTGCATGTTTGACAATAACTATGACAGCAATTGGCTACATTTTTTAATCGATTTTAAAATCTGTATTTTAGTTCGGCAAAATTTGTAGATGTAGTAACACTTTTAGTAGTGACACTTATAAATTTTGTAAAAATCCATTTTTGGCATTAATTTTTTTAATTCATGATGTAATGACTTAAACAGTTTGAAATGAATTCAGAATACATGTTTGAAGCCTTATTATATTATATTATTTTTTTTAATTTACCTTTCAGTTAAAAAAAAATTGTCAAGAAATCATTGTAAAATAGAATTTAAAAAATCATTTCATTATGTAGACTTTTGAATTTGTTTTAATGTTTTCTACATAATCTAAATATTTTAAACTAAATTGTGTTTTATCCCTAAATGTAAGTTTCAGAATATTGTTCTACAAAGGGATAAGTTAAGTTTGTATTAAATAACTATAAAGACACAAAAGAAAAATATTTGAGTAAAAATTATAACATTGTTTCACTTTAATTACATTTTAGAAGATTTAAAGGTTTTTATTATACAACAAAATTACTTGTCGATTTTTCTCTATGTAAACGATCTTTGCTTATATTTGAGTTCAAATTAATTTTTGAAAAACTAAATTTTCTTCGGAAATATGAAAACTCTTTCGATTTGAAAAGTTCAAATACTTATTAAAATGTGTTTTATAAGTATTTAAATATTTTTAGAAGTATAATTTCTAAGTTTTTTTCAGTCTTTTTTAGTTATATAATTTTTAAGAAATGTCACTTTAAAAGATTTAACTTTTAAGAAAATAAAAAATGTATAATAAAAGGTTTTATTTTGTATATAAAATTATTATTCCTCAATATTTTACTTTGATCGATTCCATAGTAATAATGCCATTATTTAGGTAACTTGAAAAGCGTTTTTGTTTTTAAAAAAATATTACACTATTTCAGTAAATTTAAAATATAATAACATTATTTTTTAAAATTTATTTATTTTAACTATTTCATATACATATATTTTCCAAATAAATAAATAAACAAAGCAAGGTAAATCCATAAGAAAGAAATGCTTAAAAGTTTTTCTAAAGTGTATTAAACGGATAAAAGAGCACAGAGACAAAAATAGAGAAACTTATTTTGGCGAGTTCCTTTTTTCTCCTAAAGTTTGTTTTATTAAGATACATTTGTGAAAGCAAAAGCTTGAAGTGTTAGACTTCATTTGGTTTTGACCATTATAAAATGGCAAGTTTTATTGCTAATAAATATTTCTTAATTTTTTATTAAATAATGTGCGAAGTCATTTTTCTATTAATCTTCCTTTTTTATAGTCTTCTTCGACATTTTTAGTCAAACTTTTGCAAATTATTTGAAAGTAACTAATTAACCTTATTAGAGAGAATAAAGATCTTTTTAGCTAGATGTTTGGGAACAGCGCCAAATGTCAATTTTAAATCCTTGAAAACAATAATATTTATTCTTCAGCTTCTAAATTATCTCAATCGAATTTCATTGAAGATTGCTATTTTTCAGATTAAGATACATTGTATAAAAGTTTGATACTAAAGCGCCAGTTCACGAATTCATTTTAAGATTTTAAGCTTTGGGCAAAAAATCGATTTATTAGATGCAAATTCTCATTTATATGCATAATTCATTTGTTACAAACAGACACAGAATGTTATGAAACAAGCATTTTTGTACATTTTTTAAAACGTCATTCTTATTATAGTTAACTACTTAAGTAGTTTTTATTCTTTATAAATATTTATTTTTATTTTATTTCCGAACATAAGACCTTTTTAATCTTTATACTTATTCAATTATTCACAGCTGTTCACTGAGAATTATTTTTCAATTATTTCATACAACTTTTCAAAATTGTTCAGCTTGTGTAAAAAAATGGGGATTTACCTGACAGGAAAAATATATTTAAACTTAAATTCTTAAGATATCAAACACAGGATTGCATTTTATGCAATATAATTGAAAATGTAGATTTTTTTTGATAAAAAAATGTTTTGTGTGTAATCTACCAAATGTAGAGATGATAATTTTCTGTTGCTTTAAAATATAACTAACATGCAGCCACTAGTGCAGGGGTGGGCAGACTTTTCCATGGTACAGGCTACTTCTAAATTTTTCAAGGCGTTGCGGTCCACCCAGTGGCATTGGAATGGTGAGCTAAAAAAAGGGGTCTACCATATTTATTATAACTAAATAAAACAAATATGGAATGCGTACACTAATACCTACATGATTATAATAAAAAAATCTTATTCTTTTAAAACCACGTTTAATGCAAAACGGAAAATGCCAGTATAATAATAGTCATAGATATAATAGTACCAAATGATACATTTATTATCAAATAATTAAAAATACATTAAAAATTAAGGTATCCGAACACGTTCGGAGTACTTTTTAACAAAATAGCATACTAAAACATTATAAATGCTCTTTTAGGACTCAGTACCGATAAATATTACTATTTAACTATCAAAATTTAAAATCAATTACCTGAATTTTACAAAAATCACAATTATAAGTGAAATTTTAGCAATATTTTTGAAAAACTTCAAAGCAGTTAGAGAAAAAAGTAATAAACTTATATTAGTAAAAGTAGTTCTAAAACAAATTAGATGCATTTATCTAGAAAATGTAATAAAATTTTAATTTTTTATTAAAATTTGAAAATTTTAGAGCTTATTGAGTAAACATTATAAGAAATGTTACATTTTTTATGAGACCATTATTTAAATAACAAGCCATAACTCAAAAAGTATTCATACATTAAGAAATATTTTAGTACATTCTCTAAAAAATAACATAAATATCAGGTTCAAAAAGTGTTATAGAAATACATTCGTAATTTTTTGAGTTATTAGACTCATTATGATAATAGATTTTGAGCAATTTAAATGCCCTCTTCTGGTAGATCAAAAACCCACTTCCGGTCTTTCTAACTTTATAAAATTGATTGTAACTTGGCCTTTAGGTAGCGTAGAAACAAAACAAAGTATGTTTCGTAAAGTCAAAAGATAGCTCTATTCAATAAAATAAAAAACAAAAATATCTGTCTTGACTGAATTTGGTCATTTTCAACGTGTTCGGATACCTTAAAATATTTTCATCGGGAGGTCGTTGTGGTAGTTATAGTCAGAAAAAGCCTTAGTCTGCATATATTGACCGCCAAACTGGAATTCTCGATATGTAAATACTAATTTCTAATATTCAGGCTGTCACCCAAAATGTCTTAACGTTCCACTGGTCGATCGCGATCGACTTAATGCTCACCCCTTTACTAGTGGATACATGCTATGTATAGGACAAAATCCCATTGTAACCTCATGGGGATACATGGGTTATTTAGTTGTACAACCAGTGTAACCAGCGCAGAAAAAATTATTCTTTTATTGGGATTTTATAAAATTACAAAAGAGTTAAGTTACAAAATGTCTGGGTTACAAAACTTTGAAAAATAGAAAAATTAAAGTTAAAGTCACCAATATTAATGAAATTGCTCAAAATGTACCTTGGAACAAAAAAACTTTTCCACATTCGTTATATAGGTGTATTGTCCGGCTGGTTTCTGGCAAATATTCTCATTCAATATCACTCTCGTTAAAATCTAACAATGATGCCATATTGGCAATAATAAACAACAAAAATATTTATACAAACTTTAGAAAATGAAAAGAAACACGAAAGAACGTAGGCCTTAGTATGTGTCTGATGAAAAAATTAAATATGCGTCGTAACGTCAAGGTCAGTATCCCCAGGAATCAGGAATTTCTGCGGATACTAGAAAGCGCAGTCCAACACAGAAGGGATTAAAGATTTTTTTTTTACCTTTAGTTTAGCACATTGATTTTCAATAAAGAAGTAATCAAAGGAACCATCCACTATTCTTATTCTTAGTAAGAAATCTTGTAGGAAGTTTTAAAATTTGAAAAGGGTAGTTTATAAAGATCTTAGCTGAGCATCTGAAGGTGTGGGAGAGTTGGAAGGAAGACTAGCCATATTTCAAAAACAATCTCATTTATTCATAATATTAGCCACTACTCAAATTAAATTGATAAAAGATGAAAGTTAATAAATATGAAGACAATTAACGAGGTACGCCAGATATGAGAAGATTTTAATAAATACAATTACTCAGCTCAATAGCTCTTACTTCTTAGCTATTTAATCTAGATTCAATCTCCAGTGACAGATTGTCACCTTAAGTAATTCAGTTATTAAATATTAAATATCCGTGATTCACATTCAATTTCATTAATCACTGCTCCACTAGCAATCTATCTTATCTCTCCCTTTAACCTGAAAGACTATATAGAGTAAACTATTTATAGTAGTTATAATTTACATATTCACGTTTTCTTCTTTGAAGAGGAGTTTTATAATAAAATAATTTTTAAAGACTATAAATTAACCAAGCGGATCGTTAGTTAAAGGAGCGCGGATAGAACCGTCAGAAGTTTATTTATCCGTTACTTTTGCAACTGTGCAAAAGGTGAATTACATGGTGAAATGGCAATCTCCGGTCCATTTGAAGTTATCAAAGAGACAGCAATTGTGTAAAACTGTCTGCCCGTGAGGTTTTATCTCTGTTTTTCTTTTACCTTCCAGCAAAATTGACTATTTAAACTACAGTAACACGGCACCACAAATGAACATAACTACCAAATAACGTATAAATAGTCGTAGAAGTTGAGAACTAATTATTTGAGGGGGTCATTATAAATGTTAGTAGATACGAGAGGATGATTTTGTCACATTAGTTCGTGCTAAATTTATATTTGCGTAGCCACTTTTACAAAAGACGATTTTCACTTTTCAAATCCGAAAGGTTGCATCTCATTCAGATAAGTTAAAATTGAATCCTACTCTTTAGCTGGTCCTGTCTACATATCGAGTAGTAATTTCTCATATGATTAACCTAATTGAAGTTATTTTTTGCAATGTTTGTGGTAGTAATGTTGAGTTCAATTCCATGGTTCTTCACCATTTCAACATTATGAGTCCCCAGGGAAACAGAAATGAGCACGATCTTCATGAGGAGGAACCAACATGAGGAGGAGGTTTCGCGACAGATGAAAAATATCACAGTTCTGAAATATATATCATGAATTGAATATTGCATAAACGTAGATAATTGTGATTTACTTCAGGATGTTGCTGATTACAGGTCTTAGAAATTCTTTATGGTGAATGAAACTACAAGGAATCAAGAAATTCTCTCACAGTTTCAGCAAATATTTGTGAAATGGGAACATCATTATTTGGGTTTCATAAAAATGCAATACTAATGTTTTAAATAACCAAGACAAGCATGGTGATTTTGATTATTTTCACAATGCACCATGCTGGTGTAATACACGCATCGTGTGATAAGAACAAGCTTGGTTTGATAACATTCAGTAACCAAATCAGCCGTTCTTGAAACTTGTGTAGCTGATACAATGTTCTAGGGAAACCAACCAATGGTATTTTGTAGTATTTTTCAGCTTAGTGAATTTATCGGATATTAATAATACATCATCAAATAATGCAATCATGCAATTCATTACTCAATCAGCGCTAGGAGTAGTGAGTCTTTAATACTGTTAGGCCATAATTTAACATATGATTCCTTGAAAAGATGATTCTCAATTTTCAATGCTAGAAAATTTCGAACAAGATATTCAAAGTCATTTTTTTAGGAAGAATTAAGTTCAACTTGTAGAAGAGAAGCATGATATATAAGAAGAGATCCACACTGAATGTGGTCATTCTAAGAATATGTATATCATCTACAAATACTGGAACAGTAAACAGTTTCTTTGCTTAGAAAACGTTAGTTAAATATGTGTTGTTTGCAGTTTTGTGCTGTTAGATAAACAGTAATTTCTTCATAAAAAAGTTATAAAATTAAATAAATGTAAATTTATAATTATCGTTTTTAATAAAAAAGTAATTATTAAACAATTATAATATAAAAATAAATATAAAACTTCATTAAAAAGTGCATTAAGGATAAGTAATTACATATAAACACATGCACATATTCGTAGTGCAAAAATACCTTTTAAAATGTAAAATATTTATAATACTATATTGGTCTAAGATTTTTGTTTAAACGAATCGAGTGACATTTACTTGTATTTTCGTGAATCAATGTAATATAGAATTTCCAATACTGGAAACTGACGTTTTGTAATCTTAATTATACAAATTAGATAATGTTTACAAAAATTGCTTATGTGCTAAAATATGTATCTGCTTGGACATAAATGCTATTTAAATTATTTATTATGTTTCTTAAATAAAAATATATTTCATGTCTGGGAGCCCTGCGCAACAACATGCTACGTGAACATTTTAAGGTTAGGGTTACTATCCATTACTGTTGGAAATTTTAAAGCGTATTAGTATGATCATACGGGGAAAAAGATAATAAAAAATATAAAGTTCAAAAGGATAAAGAAAGCTATAAAAGGAAGAAACAGTTATGTTAGAGTGTATAAAGCCATACTAAAGAAAGCGTATGAGAAACCTAACATCGGAAACAGTAAATTAGGAGTGAAAAGCATCCTATTTAATGGTCCAATGGAAGGTTTCCCTTCTTTGTTCAGAAGTTAATTGTTCTTTTGTATTCCATTAAATGCCATGAATGGAAGCGATAAAAACATTATCTTTAATCATTCTGCTAAAGGTGATAAGAATTTATAAAGGAAAATATCGTATCCCCAGTTCTTTTTGTTTAAAAATGCATTTAGAATGATAAAAAGCATGTAAACAATGCTCAAGAATGAAATATTTCCCCTTACGCATTCTTCCAGTTTTTGGCAACAATGTATTGATACAATTTCGCTAAAATGTATTTATTTAAGCTAGAATTAAATAGAAACATTTAAATATACATGAAATAATAAGGCAATTTCTGCTATACAAAAAATGAGCTTTACATTTTTTTTTTTAAAACATTATTTTTCGTTTATGAATATTATAATTAATTGCAAGAATATATTGAGAAACTTTACAAAAAAAGAAATTGATAACAGAAATTATTTTCCATATCTTGCAAATCGCTTCATTATCGAAATGCAATATTTTCAGCTACTGAATGATTTAAAAATACTAAGTAAATAACTGCTCAATTGATAATTTCATTATTCTATCTACAAATTAAATTCTTTTGCTAGTTTTAGTTTATTTTAATCACTAAACGTACAAGTAAATCTTTCTGCATTATTTAAAATATATTAAGCGGTTTAAAACTTAGTCACACAAATATGGTCTCATCTTTACGACACACACGGGTGGATCGAGCAGAACCACTATTGGCTATAAGTTGACAACGTCCCAGACTCTTAACTTCTTTTAAGAGAATAACTGCTGTTTCGTAGAAAAGTGATGATTTCATTTGCAATAATACAGGGGTAGAGTGATGTGAATGACGGAATGGTACAGGATCATGCCCTCGGAAACGCTACATTTCTGTTTGCTCAACATTTTTCGGCATATTCCTTTAAGTTCCGAATTATTTTTTATCTTTAAATATTAAACTCTTCTGGTTATTAATACTATATTGACCCAATGACACTGGGAAAAATAATAAAAAAGTCCCGCTTCACCCCTCCTTTTGAATGTAGACGGTACCCGCATTTTCTGTGAAATCAGCACCTGTGAAATTATACATTTTTTGGCTCTAAGTTGATGGAAGAAACACACTTAATTCAACTAAAACTGTTAAAGAAGTTATTGATGTGAAATTAATTATTTTATTGACTCATTATTTATTTCCTGTGGAAATTTTTAAAGCTTGTTTTCGTTTTTGATAAGCATAAATATACATCGCATTTTTCACAGCATGTTTTCGAACTGTTTTCGTAGTTTTTAAATCTGCACTTGCGAGGCCTTGAAATGTCATCAACACATCGAAAATGACTATACTTGCGAAGCCTTTTTATCCTAAAATGACCAGGATAAAAAGCATGACATGTATAGCAGGTGGCTCATAACACGTCCATCACTTTGCGAGTGGAATCACAACACTGTTATCTTCGTCATAGGTTAAAATGCTTTTGCAAATGTTGGAGAGGCTGCTAACGCTTCAACTACCTCTATCTTAAATTTTAAGCGATCCATTTTGATTTTTGGAGGGATTTTATTTGATATTACTTCTTGCTTACACAGAAACTAAGAATTTTCAATAGCTAAAACAATGAAACGAATGGATTCAAGATACTTTGATGCTAAAGAATGACCCAAAATTGTCTTTCCATTTCAAATATTTTCATGATTTTCTTAATCACTCTCATTTGACCTTGATTCTCCTTTCAACATACATGATTCACATGCTTTGTTCTCAGCATTGTCATCATACGAAAAATCACTAAGTTCTGACTTAAGCTCAACCTGATTTATTCATCGGTCACAAAATTTCTTCTTGTGCGAGAATTCTTCTTCTTTTAGACACCTGAAAAAGTTTTGGGTTTTGAAAATTAGCCCAGTATTCTATGAAAAATAATAAAGTGTATCAGAATATATTTTATTATTTAAAAAATATTTAAACTACACCATAATAACTCCTAACAGATTTTTTTGGAGGTGGCAGAGATATGGTTGCAGATATCTGTGTTAAAGAGGAAAATGCAACACCCCTCATCAAATGTTTGAAAGAGAAAACGAATTACAAAAAAGCCAGAGACAGAAAAAAGAACTCATTCATGGCAATCTCAAGGAAATATATTTTTAATTATATAACAATATATATTTTATTTTTATTTAGGCTTCTATAAACATTAGTAAAACAGAAAAGAAAACTCACTTGGCAAGAACATACCTTTGTAGGTGCAGTGACTCAAGTAACGCCCAACCCGCACGACCGTGCTGGTAACGAAATCCCGAGTCCTACAAGCAACATTAATAGAGTATAATTAATATTTTTTGTATTTTACCTTTATTTAAACTTAAATACAAAAATTTGCTTAAAAGCAATTAGAAATATATATAATTACATTTTTACGAGGGATAAAAATAAGACGTGTTTTCATTGTACTTGAAAACAAAGCTAGACTTGCCAGTTGAAAGTAAAATATGACTACAACCCCGTCTGTTCATAGAAAGTAATACTTTACACTTTCTGCAAACACGCGCTATCTTTGGAATCGGGATTTTCTTACATACGACTATTTCAGAAGCAAACACGTATAAAACTGGGAATCGTATATAATTAGTTGTCATGTGCTATTTAAATAATTTACAGAAATAAAAATATCCGGAAGATTATATTTGCACATTTTCTTCATTCATACAGTGTGAATTAGATATTTCCTTACTAGCACACGCAATGACTTAATTACCATAGCTTCTTTGAATTAAATAACAGTTTGGTGATTTATTTATTTATCATGCCTTATAAATGATTTTTGTATATTTACTGTGTTGAGCTTATAAATAAATTTATGAAACAAGTAATATAAAAAATTTTAAGTCAATTCCTACTTTGAGTAGATGAATGAAAAGAGTTTTTTTACGATTGAAAATTTGAACAAGATATATATATATATATATATATATATATATATATAAGGAGAGAGCGAACTAATTGTAGGAATTAAAAAGATTATGATTTGTCTGAATTGTTGTAACAATGCACCCTCGGTTTGGCTAGTTTCGTTGAAAAACCGGTTTTCGACTCCAAGATTTGTCAATATTTTAACAGTGACATCGTTACAACAATGGAGACAAATCTAAGTCAGCATCAAAAATCGGTAATTATTTTAATTAATTTAATTAATTAATTAATAAGTATTTGAAAAAAACTATATTAACATCAAGTATTACCCAGTACAAGTTTAAAACTATTTATTTGAGCTTGCTTCGGTGAATAGAAAATATTTTATTAACGACTGAAAATTTGAACTAGATAAATATATAGATATATAACTAAATATATATAGAGAGAGAGAAAGAGAGAGAGCTAATAGAGATAGAGAGTAGGAATTGAAAAATGTAAACATTATAATAAAAAATATGCTACCTTTAATCACTGGTTTATTTCAATTTATTATTATTATTTTCTTTTTATAGTTTCATATTTTATTTACGTAGGATATTCAAATTTGAAACCTTTGGATGTAAGTTTATTTAGTAACGATATTCTTAACTGCAATTACTAACTGCTAAATGAAGTGTATTAGAATTATATTTCATCGTATAGTATATGAAATGAATTATAATTCAGTAAAGATTATATCCATTTCCCGCTATAAATGTTTTATGATGTTTGAAATATGTTTAAAAATAGTGTTTCATTGGGGACATAAACAAGTATTTCGGACATATATAGTTGTAATTTATGAATATTAAACAAAACTGGTTTAAATGTTAAATTTAGGTTATCCTATATTTTACCATGTTTCTTATTACTTAATTCTTAAGAGCTACAGACTTAGTAAAAAGTTAAAATGTTATTCATTTTCTTATTATTGAGAATGTCACATAGACAACCACTCCAAAACAAAAATGGTGCTCTTTATAATTTTTATTAATGTGTTTTTGGTAGTAATGCAAGTGATTTAATGGAGAAATATTATATTTTACTGAAATTATCAGGAAATAGTTGGAAGCTGAAAATAAAATATGAAAAATCATTTATAAGTTACAGAAGGGATGATAAATTGAAGTGAAGCAAATTCTTTATAAATCATTCCTAATTTACCGGCAGAGTACTTTTACTTCCAATTTTGATTGATTGTTTGAAAAGTAGTTTACCGAGATAATTTCGAAATTAGGCTCTAAACAAGCTACAATGAACTGCATGCTTCATGAAATGTATCAATTAAAATTCTTGCATGTATTCCATTAAATCTAATGACCCTTTGACTAATTCTATGGATGCTGAAGATACTCCCTCTCATTGCTTAATGAGATCTTGCCTTAGCACCACCTTCATTCTGCGTCAGAACGGGAATGATCAGTGCAGTAATCCTGGAAAGGAATTCAAACAATCTCATAATCACTCTGTGACACATTTCCCTTTAACTGCAGTAGAAAATATCTAAATCAAGTGCAATCCATGCAATAGCCCCCACCTGTTTAATTTTAATTCCTCTTTCCTTGCTTTGAGAATACTTTGAAATCCATACTTTTTGATGTTCAAATTCCTAAACTATGAGTACACATTTTGATTGTTCGACTGTCTTTTGAGTCAGACACAGCTTTTTTTATACTGTATATTTATTGTTTCGATATATTTTAGTTTAATTAGGTAAGTTTCATGTAGTATTTTGTATTTACAGTATATCTCCGAAGGTCATCTTAAAATTATCAATTGTAGCTTCAAATTCGGAAAAAACATTTTTAAATTTTTAAAGTTACATTTTAAAGAAAGAAGTTTGTTTCAATATTAGTATTTAAACATAACTCATAACTATTTTTTTAGCAAGCGGAAAATATAAATTATAATTTAATCTGCCTTTAAATGTTCTTCATTCCTGTTTTTGTGTGTAATAAATAACTTAATAAATTATCTACTAATCTTTTGCTTCAACAATTAACCCCTTGTTAGTAATTTTTCAATTTGAGTTACAGAGTGTATAAATAAAATTAACTATTTCTTTTATCAAATTAAAATCGTACCAAAAATATTTCAAGGGGTATTTTTATAAAGTAATAAAAATTAATTCAAATCAAACACCTTCATGAATTTATGAATTATTCAGCAAGGAATAATTAGAAATAAAATCACAATAACAAAAAAAAAGTTAGATACAATCGACACTCGCTAATTCAAACATTCGATAATATGAACCTCTCGCTAATTCGAAGTTTATGCTCAGTCCCTTCAAAAACTCTTGATATTTCCAACTAAAACAATACCTTTTGTGCACTCAATATTTCAAAATAAAATCTGCGGCTTGCCAGACTACAGTACGCGATAATTCAAAGTTATCTTACAAAACTCTCGACAATTCGAACCCTCATTATCCTGTACAGTCCAGTAGCAAACAGGTTAAAGCTTACATGTTTTGTGTTGACTTGTCTATGTGTATCTCCGCTGTAACGTAGCCCCTTTTAATGTCCATATGTCTGCTACTCCTTCTCAGTGTTTTCCAGTTCCTCAGGTGAAAAGACATTTTTATTGTTTTCCTTCTTCAAGTGGATGATAGGCCGACAGAGCACCTGTTGTCAGCCATCCATATCTTTTGTTCAACTCGTGAACTTGCTACACATGAATTCAGAAAGAGTGGTCCACTATTGTGATGAAAAGATGCGTAGGATTATGTACACTCATGTCCCTAAATTAAGGATAATTCAGAATCACACAGAAATTGAACTCTAAAATAAAAATTTCACCTGTAGAATTATCACACACATCTTGAAGAAGAATATGCAAATTACAGGAAACCATGAGATGGCGCGGATAGTACGTCACAATGACGAGAGTGTAAGAGAGGGGTTTATAAGGAATGGTGGCAAAGAAGTCAAATTGTTCAAAAGCGCTTTAAAAGTCTTTCAGTGCAATAACCGCATAGTTATGGCACAAAGGAAGCATTTGGATGATTTTTTACGTGGTAGAATTGTCGGACGACTGGAATGTGAACGTACCCAGCTGGAAATATCCGAGGAACTTAGAATCGCCCAGAGTGTCATCTCCAGGCTTTGGCAACGATTCCAAGATGACGGTTATGTGAGTAGATGTTACAGCACAGGTCGCCCCCTAGTTACAACGCAGAATGAGGACCGGTATTTGGCAGTTACTGCCAAAAGAAACAGACGGAGCACAGCATCAGACCTACCTCGTCAGCTCTCTTCAGCTACCGATTTGACAGTTTCAAGGCAGACTGTGTACAGACGCTACGGGCACATTGGTCTATATGCTCGCCAGCCTTTCAGAGGTGTTCCCCGTACCGCAATTCAATGGCGCCTGCGATTAACCTGGAGTAGAGAGCATGCATTGTGGACACCACAACAGTGATTTTGTGTGATGTTTCCCGACGGGTCCAGGTTTAGTTTGCAGTCTGATTCTCACCGGACTTTCATATGGAGAGCGCCAAGTTCCCGTTACCACCAAGAGAACAAAATTAAACGACACTGTTACGGTGGTGCAGGAGGGCTCGTTTGGGGAGGAATTATTCTTGGTTCCAGAACTCACCTGCATGTTCAGGGTGTAACGATGGCAGGCCACATCTATCGGGATGTCATTCTGGAACAATATGCACGTTTGTTTCGGTGCGCCATGGGTGCTGAATTTCTGTTTATGGATGACAACACCCGTCCTCACTGTGCAAACATTGTAGACGAATGCCTTCAATCGGAGGATATCCCCCGTATGGATTGGCCAGCATACTCACCGGACTTTAATCCAATAGAGCATGTGTAGGATATGCTTGGCCGACGAATTGCAGCCCACCAACCCCCTCCAACCTGTCTACTGGAACTTCGGAGGGCATTGCTTGATGGAGTGGTGTAATATTCCTTATGATCAGATTGATAATTTGATACTCAGCATGTGTAGGCATTGTAAGGCCTGTATTGCATCGTCCGAGAGACATACTCCGTATTAACCATCATACTAACCATGTTATACTGTTTTTTGTAAATAGGTTCTTTTTTGAAATTGGCTCCAGGGAGTAAAAATCGGAATTTTTATTAATTATGTCAAACATATAGCATCTTTTTTGCTCTTTACCTTTTGTTTAATAAATAGACTTTACATATAAGTCAAATTTGTTTTGCTTCTGTCTCTTTCTTTGCCTGAACTTCATTATACTTAATTTATGGACATGAGTGTATTTGCGTTGGACTGAGATTGGAAGGATTTTGGGAGCTTTTTTCTACCGTCTTGATACTCCAAATTTTTTCATTGGCTCCTCCAACTTCGAAGTATCGCGAGACGACTGTATATATATATACAAATAAGTATTTTGACCCTTATGTAATTACGAAATCAGAGGTCCTGATTTTCTCCACACCCTTTACCGCTAAATATGCTGTTGGATAAAGCATTTCCAACAACCATATGCAAGGAATCACATAGCATAGAATTATCTGAATTCGAATGAGAAAAACATTGGGTACCACAGAAACAACTGATCTTTAAGGAACATATCTATCGAGCTGAATTACGCTAATTCAAGTGTGATCTATATAATCCAGAAGTGGAAGATGAGCAGTGATTGTCGGCATAAGCGCAGAATAGGCAGACTCCTTAATTTGGGAGATAGAGACCAACGAATGCTGTCGAGAGTAATTTGAAAGAACCACAACCACTCAATGACACGCATACCAATAGTTTCAACAAGCATTGAGATGTGTTATTTCGACGAATGCCATCCGTAAGGAAGCTCATCTTGATTTTCGTGATCGTGCTGCTACCCATAAGCCTTTGATCATCTCCAACCGCACTATTTCGTTATGGTGATGCAAAACACATCAACAGTGGACCCGTAGATCAATAGAAACGGATTATATAAAGGGATGAATCAAGGCTCTAAATCGCTAAGGCAGGGTTTGTTTCTAATACTGTATAGAGAATGCCTGCTGCATGAATGAATGCTGTAGTATATATTTTTCTATTTTACTAGCTGGTATAACCGTTCTTCGCATGGGTGAATTGATAAATTAAACAATACAGATAAAAGGATGAAGAATTTTTTAAAGAGTTTATTTTACGTGGATTGCAAATTAAGCAGCTTCTTGCATATCTCAGCTGAACAAAAAAAAAGAAATATTTTTTAAATTTTAAGTCCAAGGTTTAATAGCTGATAATAATAATTTTTTTTTTATTTATAATGCCCCGTAACTCCTTTGTGGGTTGACTTCTGAAAACATCTTCCTAAGCTAATCTCATTTCAGCCAAAGTAATACATTGTTACAAATTATGTGTAATAATGCTTAAAATAATGTTAATAATTTATATCTGGATGTGCAATACGCTAATATTAATATTTATTTTATGTTAAAGTTGTAATATTCACAAGCAACGCCGTTCCTTACATTATAATGGCAATTCAACAGAAACATAGTGTAATGAAGTCGATAGAGGCAAGTTGGCATCATTTTTGGTGACCATGTGGGCAACTTGGCGATTGATTGAGCGGTGCAGTAGTTGATATGCTGTAGCGCAGCCTGGTGGGGAGTCGTAACAAAGAGGATAGCACGAAAACCTTATCCACAAAAAATACATATACATGCCAGTTTTCATAATAATCGATTAAACGGTGGTGGAGTGAAGCGATTTCATATAAACAAACACCCATTTATATATATATATATATATATATATATATATATATCGATTAATATAACTAATTTACTATTTAATTCAAATTTTGGCTTATTTCAGCTTCCCCTTTTTTAACCCTTTATTTACCACATTATGATTTATTGCGATTATTTTCCTGCAATATTTTTTTTAAATCACTACATTGAAAGTTAAGGGATATACATTAATAAAATACCCAACTTTGGGAAATTTAAACCGTTAAAGCTACTTAATTAATTACAGATATTCAACTATAAAATGAACTATTTACACTGTTCACTTAAAATAAATAGTTAAATTGCTTTCTAAGGTCTTCATTAACCTGCAAAAATAAAATAAGACACTTACCCTTTAACATTAACTACTTTTTGGGAACAAAAATGACAATCTTCGCAATCCGATCAAAATGCCAGTTGAAAACGCAATTTTTGCTATAATACTATTCACCTCCCTCGCTAAAATACCCATTATAGAAACCGTAGTGCCATATACCTTGGAAGAGTGGATTGAAAAGAATATTTCTGCTAAGTATTGTCAGAGTATTCGTAAAAATGGTTATTCTATGTAATTTTAAAGTGAGTGGTACTTATAAGTACAGTGGGTTATATAAATCAATCAGCAAGTTCCTTTTTGTCAGTACTTTGCTTAGTGTATCTGATACCTAGTTGATTTAAATTAGTTTCAAAGTAATATCCATATGTAAAAAAATATAGATATTTTCCAAATAAATATTACTAATTAAATAACAATATCTATATTGCGGTTAGTTATTTTCCCTTAAAATAGCATATTGCAAAAATTTGCAATGACATATAGTTAAAAATTTATACCATTAAAGAATATGAGTAATAAATAAAT
This sequence comes from Trichonephila clavata, assembly GCA_019973975.1. Lineage (NCBI taxonomy): Eukaryota > Metazoa > Arthropoda > Arachnida > Araneae > Nephilidae > Trichonephila > Trichonephila clavata. The sequence continues at coordinate 33,351 of BMAO01036827.1, forward strand.
ATAACATAATTCAGCAATATATTTCGAGATCTATTTTGCTATCAAGTAAACGGAATTCTACACATATATTCAATCGTATAAAACAGTCTAGGAAAGTTTTTTTAATTTTTTTATTTATGCTGGAAGAAGGCGGATGTTTTTAATAACTTGCAAAGTAAGCTTTCTTAAAAGGTTTTTTTTAATGTTAGAAAAAATAATAATAAGCAAAAACTCCGGTCGAATATTTCGTTAATTGTTTCCAAATATTATGAAAACATAGCGTTTCTTTTTACTCATTTACACAATGTTCTTTTGTTATTTTCCAATTAATTATTCCGATTACTTCTAAAGAAATATTTAAAAGATTATTCTTTTCCTTGAAATATGTCAGTATGTTTGCCATGAGAGTAAACGGTTGTTTTGTTTTTTAAATTTGTAAAAGTAACTTTTGAAATTTAAAATGTATTTTTTGTAGGAAAACAACAAGGGTTGGTTTTTTAGCAGACGATTTATGATAAATTCAGGACATTTATAATTCTAGTATTGAAAATTGCAGATGTTGGAAATCTTAGGAATTAGCTGGAAGGTTAACTAGTTAGAGGAAGAATTTGGAAGTAATATTAATCATGTTAATGTTCTAAAATATTTATGTTATAATATTAGTAGTGTAATTTCTTTTTCGAATTCCCATCATGTTAACCTAGTGATTGATTGCTTATGTAAAGCAATTTTCAGTTTGTTTTAAAATAATGGACAAATAAATCGCCCTGAATTTCTAGGGACTGCAATTCTATAAAATATTTTTATAATGAATTGTTTTGTCTATTTTTACGTAAAATAATTTTTAATACGTGGAAATAAATTCAGGGGAGATAATTCCATGCATATCATAATCAAACGGAAAAAAATAGTTAGTGAAACGGTGTATTACTTTTGTACTATATAGTTAACCTCTTTTGATAACGTTTTTGATATATCTTGAAGATTTATCTTTGACATTTTTGATAATACCTGCAACCATTTTTATAAAGAATTTTAAACAGTGATATATTTACTTTACAGTTAAGAGTCCCCTTTACCTGCAATTCTGTAAAATATTCAAAATATATAATTGCTTTTGAAGTATTTTAAATTAACTAGTTTTATAGGAGTACCTATGAGACTAGAGATGAATTAAGGATTTTTTTGGTGCCTTGCATACGCATTGACTATTAGAACGAAACGTTTGGAACACGAAACATAATATTTGACAAAGTCAATACATGATGCAAAAACAATTGAAGTGTAAAAGGTTATTTAAATTAATGAAACGTAAGAGTATTTATTAAGGTTTAGTATTATTTATTTACAAGGCTTAAAAATCCATGATTAACGAGGAACATTTCGTAAAAATAAATTAAAATAAATTTTCAAAAAAACATACTGCAAAAAAAATTTGTGCAGCATGCAAAAGTTTTGTGTTTTTACTATTTTATATGAAGCTTTTGCACAGTTTTTCAAAATCTTTTATAAAGGTACTACTGCATTCATGAATAAGCTGTCCGTTTTGTTTTCATCTGTAATCCAAAAAGTACCTGATACAGGAAACAGAAAAGTTAAAATGCCCGAGGTAATTTTTCCATGAAACATACAATATAACATTGCTTAGTACCATTTTTTCAAAATGACTGATTTGTATAACGAACGAAACACATTGTAAGAGAAAATGATTCCCATAACACAAAAAAATGACGAGGAGAGTAGAATTTCCCATATTGTGTTCTTTTTACATCAGTCCGTGTCTAGCACTTGTTCTTCTGCATCTTAGATTTTTTTCAAAACTTAGTGCATCATTATTCGCTTATTTTTTTCTTAAAAGTTTATTAACTCTTGAAAAAGGGAGAAGAGATATCAAAGAATATAATATGTCAGAGTGTTTCTTTTAAAAACAAGCGAGAGCTAAGAGATTGAGGGTTACTTCGTTACTTATATAACACGTTGTTTTTCTAAAGTCTATCCTTAGAATTTAAAAAAAGTTTATTTGATGGACTTGTATCCGAAGCAACCCAAGGCAAGGTGAAGCAGCTAACTGCGATGCAAAGGCAGGAAAGAACTTAGAAGCACAAAAGGTTTTTAATTGTAAAGAAATGAGTCAGTTTCCGAGAAATACGCCAAATGAACCTGCATAGCAAGAGATAAATAGTTGTTAGGACATAAGCCGTAATTAGTCCATTGTGCTATTTTGTGCCAATGTAAGCATAGACTCGAAAGTTTGAGCCTTTGATTGTTTAAAATTTAAAAACTTCACAAGTCATTAAGAATTTATACGCTGAATAAAGCACGGAATGACTTAAATGACGCTGGCCTCTCTAAGTATTTGCTCCATCTGTAAAAAATCGTTATAACTGAAATGACCTGCTCTATATATCCCATGCTTGTTATGGAAACACATTATTCAGGTTTACAAAATGACCTCATTACATAATGTACTTAATTTAAAATTAAAATTTCCTTATAGGTTTATAAAGATAATTGAATTATGATTTTTATATCAAAACACTAAAAGAATTTTAGTTTTAAGGAATTTGTAGCACGGAAAATATTTTTAAAAAATCATTTATATGAAACCTTTAAAAAGGAAGAAGAAATAAAAGAAAAGAAAGGTAATGCCTTTCGTTCGTGTTTTATAGTACTTTATATGCATTATATTTAATTGATATAGTATATAAAAGTCTATAACTAATAAAACTTTTTTAGATTGCAGACAAAAGAATTCATATTTTATTGTCATTTAATTAAAAATAATATTTAATGTATAAAAAACTTCTTTCCTTCTATAAGATTAAAGGGAAAAAAATATTCATTTTTAACTGCTTTTTTCTTTCTCATATTATTGTGAGTTATGTTAATTAAAAGTTAATCGCATTTAAAAGAGGATTTAATTACATATATAATATATATAAAAATTCTCCAGTATTTAATTAAGAATGATTATTTCGGTAGGAAAGGATTATTTTCACCAGAATGAGAATTTAGTTATAAACCTTCCTTAGAAAAAAAATTTACAATTTAACTTTAAAAATAATTTAAAGAAATTAAATAATTAAGTCTGTAAGGATTTTGTCATGAAGAATAAGCTAATAGTTTAATATTAGTTGTTAATTATTTTTGCTATTATTTATTCATTTTCCTAACTAGTTAAAAATAGCTTGTAGATTTCATTTAAGGCATCATAACATAATTGTTTAAACTCAAATGAAATATTAAAGAAAATGTACGAAATTTAATTGAACCCTGTATGTCCTGTGAAATACATTAATTAATAATTTTATTAATATATGAAAACCAATGTTCATGATTTTTAAAATTAAATTTTTATTTTTCTAAGCCCATTATAGTTTGATTTAAACAATGCATCACAAACTAAACAAGTCATCAAATGTAAAGTATACACATAAGGTAACCTTGTACAATCTTGTCAAGAGTACTTGTTTGTGGACATGTTCATACACAGTAGTTGCATATACATTATAATGCCACACACTCTCCCAAACATATATATCTTGTGCATAAGGTGAAAGATATTTTTTTATGAGACATGGTATTTTTTTTTTACTTTTAGCTTATGGCGCAGTGGTAGGTAACACTTAGTTAATTCAGAAATAAATATATACACTCATGGACAAAAAAAAATTAGCGCACCAAGAAATAATTGCGGGATTGTAACGAAACTTGGCATGAAGGTACATGTCGCGGAGATATGCAAATGATTAGAGAGGCAGCGTGATTGCATTACTTATAGCCGGTAGAGGGCGTTTACGTCGTTCTCTGTGGAGTATAAAACAGGCAACCAAAGCTTGTTTAAGTGTGCTGAATCGTTTACAAAGGAAGCGCTGAGGTAGACATGCCATTACGCCGTTTTCAAAGACAATATGAGCAGCTGCCGCAGTTTGAGAGGGGGAGAATTATCGGCTCGATGGAAGCTGGGTGGTCAACTAGACAAGTAGCTCCACAAAG